>VCHN02000014.1:171004486-171028066 GCA_007115665.2 Sequoiadendron giganteum | reverse complement strand
CTATGCACTTCTATGCCAAATACATGAGGTTAAATGAACTAGGGCATCACCAAACTTGCACTAGTCTTCATCCCCTAATCATGCAACATTGGTAACACAAAAAAAAATGTATAAATAAATTCCACTAATTTTGATGACTATTCATTGGTGGAATGTGGAGAAGTCCATTATTTTCTGTCAATACCCACCCTAGGTAGGGTTTCAAGAAAAATTCAGTAAATCTGCTCTAACTCCTTTCAAACTTGATGAATTAAAATGAAACAAAATGAAAAAGAACAAGGATTCAATGAACCATTAATTCCAACAAAAAATTATTCACTCCCAAGCCGTACAGGGCTATACAAATCTCTATAGTAGTAAATTAGGCTTCAAAAACGTAGAAACATGACACCTTGTTATTCAAAATCCAAATTTTACAACTTCTAACCCTTGTTCCAACATACACAAGTGATTTTTTAAAACATAACCAAGCATAACCAATCATTTTCCCACCAAAAACCAAAGCCTAACCGTTCAACTTTCCCAAAAATTCAAAAGTTGCTTGTACAGCTTTTGCAACTTTTTGCAACATTTATATCGTAGCACAAAATTGACCCCACATGACTCAAATAGACCCAAAACATGCAACATGGTCTTAAAAGACCTTATTACAAAAAAAAATGACTTACTCACAAAAACACTACTATTAGACCCCCTTTACATCATGAAGACCTAGGTGCCCTACACCATACTCCTCAGAAAAAATAAACTCAAGTTCGATTGAGAACTATGTTGCAACAATAAATTCATGCTTGATCATGTCATTCACTTACTTCCAAGTGACATACTAATTTTGCAAGCCCTTCCAATTGTCTAAATATTAGAAATAAGCATTATCCATTGTCTTTTTGAATTCTTTGGCACCTAGGATATGCTCCAACTTCAGAGGCCTACTTGATGGATGATCTTTGACCTATTCTTCATTTGAGAATGTTGTTGAACATGTATCATTACCTATTATGATATATCCTCCATCCTTGTAATGAACTTCCTTCTTCTTCTCTTTAGGTGTATTCTTTGAATTGTCCACATTCCTTTGCAATTTATCCTTGACCTCTTCACCTTTGCTGCCCATCTCTTCCATCTATTTTTGTGTCCCTGTAACTACAGATTGATCAGGTATATTAATCTCTAGTATGAAAGAAATAGAATGACCAATATCCCCTTTTGAAAGAAATGAATGGAGCACTCCCATTATTATCATATAAACATACTTCTTAACCAATCTTGAATCCCCAAAATCAATTCATCCTTGAACTTCAACACAACAGATCTTGACACCAACTTAATATCATTTCCCTCCAAAATCAAGTCATTCTTCATGTTTGTTGTCATAATATCTCCAGATTTACAAGTGGCTGCAAGGTCCATGTCCTCCCTTTCTCCTACTTTTATGAACTCCTTCATACCTACCATCATCACATTAGATCCCAAGGTTTGTCCTTTCCCCTCCTCCTTCAATGGTTTCAAGGTATAGGAGACCTAATCCTTTTCTATCTGATACGTATTCCTCCTTCCATCACAAAAAGCATGCCTATCAAATTTATAAGGCCTCCCTAGTAGCAAATGGCAAACATCCATGGGTAGTATGCCACATAATTTTTTTTCCTTATACCCTCCTATGTTAAATTTCACCCAATTTTGTTCATTCACCAAACATATTGACCCTCATTCTACGAAGAGACTTTGTAAGGGATAGTATGTGGTATTATTGGCAACTTAAGCTTTTCAGCCATCTCAACTAAAACCATATTATCTATACTACCTGAATCAATTACAACTTTACAAACCTTACCCAAGCACTTACAAGTGGTCCTGAAGAGAGTCTTCCTAAGTTGTGGTGGCTCCTTCTCTACTGGTACCTTGATGAGGGCTCTCCTTACCATGAGTGATTCACCAATTTTTGGAGAAAAATGTTGTGATGGAGAGTTTACACTCTCATTGTCCTCTTCTTGCATCAATTGAGCTCTCCTTTCTCCTACGGCTGAAGTAGTGGCCTAACTTCCATTGCATTTCCATACTTGATGTCCAAAGTTGTTGTATTGGTAACACCTTCCTGTGAACCCACTGGATCCTCTTCCTTGAGCTCCAAATCTACCTCTAAATCCTAATACACCTCCTCTAAATCCACCTCTTGCATATACAACTTTTTATTGGAATGTTCTTGTATCTTCTTAGGTCTCATATGACTGCCTTGGATTAGAAAATGACCCTCTTCCTCTAGAATTATTGCCTCTGCCCTTGATTTTTTTGTCTTACCTTCTCTTTAGCTTTTCTTCAACCCTAATTACCAATTGATAGCATTCCTCTATCGTCCTTGGGATTTTCAAACTTAACTCATATTGAATGTTAAAACTTAACCCACTGAGATATCTAGCCATCTTCTCCACATCATCCTCCATGTGAGCTTCTCTTATACTCAGCTTATAAAACTCATTAGTATAAGCTTTGAATCCATATCTCTTTGTTTCAGATTTTGAAGCTTCGTGTAAAATTGAATTGCATAATCAACTAGTAAAAACTTACCCTTAATCTTTTCCACTATTCAAAAGTTGTCCATTCAAGATTGGCTTAAAAAGTATGTTGCTATGATAACAAGAGGAGTGCTCCATTCATTGCTTTCAAAAGGTGATATTAGTCATTCTATTTCTTTCATTCAAGAGGTTAATATACCCTGATCAAGAAGTAGGGTGGATGAACTCAACACTAACTCAATCAAAAAAACTATGCAACTCTATAACCTCTAATTTGGTGGTTCTTTCATCACAAGCCTTCTATCTTTAAAACTTAAAACATGGGGGCATAAAATTAGGTTTTTTGGCCATAACGTTTAGTGAAAACATGATCTTCAAAAGGTAAACATAGTTTTACATACCAATTTATGATTTATAAAATATATCTCAAAATTAGGGTAGGTTACTTTGTATGAAAACCTTAAAAAATAGACCGTCCTTTTGCCAATTAAGCCTAAAACATGAAAAGCCAGACCTAGGGAATCATCAAAACACATGCAAACCTCAATATGGAACCCTAAAACTTTGGATCATGGTAATATAAAAAATTTTAGACTCCAAAACAAAAAAAATAGAATTCTCCACCGTGGAAAACATGAGAAGTCATATTTTGAAAGTCACTAGTTACCCTACCTATGGTTTATGACAGTTTTGAACTGTTTTTGCCAAAATTGCAATATGTCTCTCCAAAATAAAAAAACAGATGAGACCAAGTTAATTATAAACTACATTCACATTTCTTTCAATCCCAATTGGTCTAAGATCAATATAGGGAATATCAAATCCATACCAAGTGTTGCAACAGGCCAATTATAAAACAAATCTAGAAGTGGCAGTCACCAATTTGATCATAACTTACATAAAACTTAATGAAAATCAACCAAAAAAATTGAAAATGAAATCTAACTCAACTATATATCACACCCAATCATGTTTAGATCATTAAAATTCTATACAAGACCATACTACATTAAAGAACAATGACGCAACATCCATATTTGTAGAAAACAAACGAATTTTATTGCTTAAACTTCAAAATTGTGACTTCCAACCCTTGCCTCGACCACAAAAATAATTATCCACCACTTCCAAACTATTATAAACTACATTTTTTAAGTTACAACCTCTCAAATCCATCTTTTACAACTTTTGACTCTTCGTATTCCACAGTTTGCAACTTTTTTACAATATTGACAGCTTTTACCACATATAACAACTTTTACATTTTTGACAACTTGACCAAATATATCCTCCTAAGACGTCATCTAGACCCTTAAAAACATGAAGATGATCCAAAATTACCTTATTACATAAGAGAGACACAAAACCAAAACAATGACAAACCAAAATCACATGGGTGCTCCTGCACCATACTCCCAGGCAAATAAAATATTCAAGTTCGGCTTGAATAGAAGGTATAAAATTTAGAATCAGGTCTGAAATCCCTTTCTTGATCTTCATATGATGTTATTTGAAACAATTCCATAGTGGCTTCATCTTCACTTGAGGTTTCTTGAACATGTGGTATAGATAGGTGAACTTGGAAAAATAAAAAACTGCTGAGAACTTGGAACAAAATAGATAACAACCTTGATTACCCCACTTCTCACACTCTTTTGGTTACCTTCTCAACATAATAAAATATTCCCCTTTCTTGGATTTTTCATCTCCAACCTGCAATTGCTTCCTTTCTTCATGATAGATTGCAATGCATTTTAATAGCACCCTACTCTCCATCCATGGCTTATTTCAATTTAACTTTAGGTTTCTCACCCATTGAGTTTGCAATTTCAACAAGAAAATCAATTTCATTGCCCTTTATTACAAGAAAAAAATCATATATAACTTTCAATAATCCCTTTTGAAATACTTGCAAATAAAGTATGGATTGAAAACCAACACTACAACTCCTATCACCCAAACCTACCATACCCCATGTTGCTTTCTCCTTGAAGTCTATACAATCAATAGAACTTTTCTTTGCTATGTTTATTTCAGTTTTCATAATAGAAAATAGATCCTTTTGTTTGTAGTCAAACCTCTCAACTACATCTTGAACTTCCCAAGGAAAATATTCAATTCTTGTTAATGTAAAAACAATACTAGGTTTGCTTACCATTGCACTACTTACCTCTTCCTCTATCTTAGATGGCTCTTTCTCTTCCTTCATCAACAAATATTCTTTAATGTCTGGTTCTACTATCCCCTCTTGCCTCCTCCTTTGAATGATCTTCTTGATAGGCCACATTACCTTCTTCTTTATTGGTAAATGCCAACCTTGTTCTTGGTTTTCTCTCTCAAGCAACTGTTGCATCTCAAGTTCCATTCTCTTTTCCATTTATTCTTTAATTTCGGTCATTTGATCCAAGGCTTGCCTCAAATCTACTATCTCTTGCTCAATATCAATTTTCTTTTCCTTCTCAACCTTCTTCTTTATCTCACTTTTCTCTTTTCTTTTCTCTTGTTTCTTGCTTGGTGCCTCCTTACTCTTCAAGTCTCCGTAGACTATTCTCCTCAACATGCCCATTCTTCTTTCTCAAGTAATCTCTTTCACCTTGCTTGTTCTTTTCTTCGTGATACCTCACCTAGATTTCATCCTTTCTTCACTACCTAGTCATTTGGCATCCATATTCTTGCTTCAACCTGTAAAAAGACAACACACAAAATCCAAAAACTTATCTTGCTCAAATCTTCGGGCTCTGATACCAATTTGATGTAGAGTAGGGTGGATGATCTATTGTTTTGGATAATATGGTTTAGTGGGATTTGATGTTTCAGGGTCACTCTTAATATGAAGAAATATGGGAAAGGGGCATCATCATTACTTAATAGATTGTTCAAAGTGGCAAAGAAGCTACCAAAGGAAGAAATTGAAAGGATGATACATGAGGAAGAAATAGAAGACAAGAAAGAAAACAAGATGGAAAAGGAAAGCTTATTTTGGACTACCTGCAAGTCTAAAGGTAAATTATTTCAAGTTCAAGTTGTGATCTTAGATATCTACATATATAATATTGTTTTTGAATATATGGTAGATAAATTGGGTTTGAAAATAATACCACTCCCCACACCGTATTCAGTGACTTGGCTTCAAACAGGTAATCAGGTAACCGTAAGCGAGCAATGAAAAGTTGAGTTTTATATAGGTAGTTATAAGGATGAAATAGTTTGTGATATTATGCATTTGGATGTATGTCACATTGTGTTTAGAAGGTTGTGGCATTATAACAAGGCAAGAAAGCATAGCAACAAAAAAATCACATATGAGTTGAGAAATAATGGGATGAAATATGTATTAATAGCCTTGAAGGATGAGTGCACAAGAATTGAAAGCTTGTTGTTAAGTAAGAAGAAAGATGTATGAAAGTATGAGGAAAAGACAAAGGAGCTAATGGATGAGGTAATAAGTTTTGATAGCATGTTGTTTGAAAAAATAGTTAAACAAGAAATGGAAGAATTTTCTTTTGAATTCTCTCAAACTAATGAAAGTAATCGTGACATTGATTTTGTAGTGAGTGATCTTTAGGAAGAAGAAGAGACAGCACAAGAAGTTGTAGAGGACTCAAGGATATTCCAAGGAGAGAAGATAATTGTTGATGTGTTTTTTATGCACCTCTCAACACAGGTGATGCATAGGTGCATCACCTCTCTTGAAAGACAATCTTCCACAATCAAATTGTAGTACACTATTCGAAGGTATCTTATGTCAGGTCTTGACTTGCATGGAATGTATCGGCTGATGTTGATGTGATCTTTACTAGTAATCACAGGGCAGACTTACGTGGATAAAACTGGAGGAGAATTGGATATGCGAATAGAGTTCTTCAGATAGGAAATTACTACACTTTTGTTGTAGGTTCAAACAACAGTCTGAGACTCTATTCCATTCTTAAGTTTTGGCTTTACAATGTGCAATGAACCTTAGCATAGATCACTTCTAAAAAAAAAGGAAAAAATGGAAAAGGAGAGAGAGAGTTCCTGGACCTACAACTACCGATAAATAGTGATTGTGGAGGTTTCTGTTGTGGACAGTTTTCTTAAAAAAAAATTTCACAATGCCATGAAATCTATGCTATCTTTTAAGGACTGTAGATATTTCATCATTCATTCGCCATATATATGTATGAAAAAAGATGAATTTTAAAGAGCAGCTATAAAATCAGAGTCCAGACTAACTTTACACAACCATCTACCAGCAACAAATGACTAAAAGTATGGACAATAAAAGCATACACATAGTAGGAATATTCACAACCAAGGACAACATTACTAAATATACCAAGGATAGCTAAAAGGAAACTAGAACAACAAGTTAAATCAAACTAAAATCTTAACTTATGAGAGAAGAATCATGAAACATGAGAAGAAATCCAAAAATGCACCAAGATCAATGTATTTCTATTGCAATTTCTGCAACATGTCTTAACAACAACTCAACTCTCTTAAAATGAGAGGAGGAGACTCTTATTTATAGTTTCAAAAATCAAAATGAATGGCCAAGATTTAATCTCATTGTGTGGCCAAGATTCACCTTACACCAAGGTTTCACCTACCCCCAAATATATTATTATTTTTTAAAATACACTTTGTCCATATCCTTGTTTTGTCTTCTAGTGGTGATACTATAGCATTTTCATTTTCTTGTTGATTGCTCTTCACCATAGCTATTACTTTAGGAATTATTCATCAATAATAGGGTTGCCTTCCTGCTTCTTTAAAGTTGCATACTCCATGAATTTCAAGACCACTAACCGAAACTTGTCGAACTCAATGATGTCGGATCTCAACACTTGGTAGCTCCATTCTTTGGAAATGTTAACAAGATTTTCCCAGTCCTCATCATAGTTGGAAACGTGGTCTCTGAATAGCTCGGACTGGGAAAAATCTCGGGCAACAAAGCTTATAAAATCTACAGTAACCTCGAATGACATCCCATCCTCCATCCTCATTCAGAATGGAGGATTTACACTTTCTAGATTGATCTTTATAGCGGGCACCTCATACCACGTCACCAACTTCAGGTATCGAAAAAAGTCCCCCCAGGCCTCCTTGGCCAATTCAATATTCGGAGTTACTCACTCAAGGACCTATTCCAGCCTCTCCTTCAGGTGATTGAAGTCTTGCCTCCAAACATCCATTAACCAATGGTCATCATCCTTGAAGGAAAACTCCTTTTCCCAAACCTCACTTGGAAAGTGCTAGGATAGCCTCGATTTTTAGGTAGGCAGCCTCATACTTCTTTGGGAACTCAATGCAGATTAGCCTCATACCCTCAAGAGACGTTTGTACTTCTAAGAACTTGTTTTTTGTTCAAACAACCAAATTGCTACCTGTATTCCCAATATCCAAGACTTGCTTGAACTAGTTTTCTGTGGTCTTGTCCAAGTTCTTTCTCCTTTCCAACCTGTTAATTTGTTCTTTGGACATAAACTATGGTGGGGCCGAGGATGTGGTGGGTTGTTCCTTCGGGGATGACCGTTGTTGAATATACATTGTCAAATCAGCCACCTGTGCTTTAAGCTCCTCCTTCGAAACCTTATCCTGTTGAATGAGGTGCACCACTGTGGTGGCTGATTCTTGGAGATGGTCAAACTTTTGCTCTCTGGTGGCCACTCCCAAGTCAATGGTGGAAATTTTGTAGCTTATTCCTTATTCTCCAACCACCGGTGTAGCTAATTGTACAGCCCCGGATTCAGAAGCATCCATCGTTACCTTTGATCTAATTATAGGCCTTTTCTCCTTCTTGGTACCAATCTAAGCCCTTGCCAATATTTCCTCCAATCTTTCTTTTGGATCCTTTAGAGTGGGAGTTCTCTTTTCAAGCTATCTTTCCAACCAGTTAGGCATTGGGGACCCTTCCTTGGGTGATTCATGTTGATCTTTGTCATCCTCCACCCTTAGTTCAATGGCCTTGTCATTGAGGGCCTCCTACTCAATCCTTGTATCTTCCCTCTCCTCATCAGAGTCTTGTACGGGCATTATGCACTTGATGGGAGATTTGGTGAGCATTTGTTTGCCAGGGTGGTCTTCTCCCTCAACATCCTTTTCTTCCTTATCTCGATCAAGTCCACATTCCTCGGGCTTTTCTTCCTGGCGACCTTCATGAAAATATGTTTCCTCACCATGCTCAAGGGCATGATCATGCCCCTCGATTGGAGACTTATCACCCTTTATCTCTGGGGCAATGAATATTTCTTCAGTCATAGGCTATCCTTCAGTCTCTTTGTATTCAATCACCTTAAGTTGTTTGTCACATTCCACATCAAGCTACAGATCAAAATTTTCTTGAATTATGTTTGTGCCTAGACCTTTGCCATCATCACTAGAAGACTCATAGGCTACCTCATCGATCACCCGATGTCCATATATTGGGTGCTAATGATACTCAAATTCCTCATCGTCCAACCTCTTAGCTGCCTCCAGTTGTTGTCATTCCAGCTCATCAGAAATTTGCATCGTACCCTCCATATTAGGTGGCTTTGTAGTAGGAGGAAAAATCGGGGTGTTAACCATTGCTTGGGAAATTGCGGCTTGCACCATTGGATTTTCAAACATTCCCAAAATTTCAGACAACACATTTTTCATATATTTAATGAAGGATTTTGGGTGAGCAAGGGTAGGCATTGCAATAGTAGCGGTGGTGGTCAGAAGAGAAAAGGAAGGAGACATGGAGGATGACGAAATTGGTGAGGTAGTGGCAGAGGATGAATCCACCGATATGACCTACAGGATTGGAGAAGAGGAGGCAAGGTGGACATCAATGTCCACCACGAGCGGAGAGGAAGCAACTATTGCATGTGAAATGGGTGGGATGGTGGCAATAGCAGCAACAGTTGTAGCAACAGATGAAGTAGGTGGAGATCTTGGTGGATCAATTTCCATCTCCTCACCCTCATGGAGTGGATCTTCAGGTATTACTGACATCTCAGTGATGCTTCTCATTCTTCTATGCTTTTTAGGAGGCTCACCCTCCAAGGCCTTTCTAGCGTACACTTTTGGGTTGGGTTGATGCTCGTCAACCTCCTTTCTCTTCTTCGACATAATAGATGGTGGGGACTTGGATGTTTCTCCAGTTGTAGTAGCAGCCATCCCACCATCAGAACCACTTGGCTCACTTTCAATCCCTTTGAATATCAATGTGACTCCCCATTTCTTCAAATGAGCAACCTACCCATCGATCCATGCCTTTGTTTGAGCCTCAACGAGCTTGGTACGAATGTCGAGGTCATTAACCTCTTGCTTGTTCCAATCAATTAAGGGAAATAGTAAATTTACAATAGAACTATATCTTGGGTCGATCACGGTGCTCTCCTCTTCTTCTAGTTGATCTGGCATCGAAAAAAAGTTCACCCTCCTTACAAAGTACACGGTCATATGCATATAATGCCTCACCCGCACTTCAAAATCATCCTTACAATTGGACTAGAAATCCTTGACATGGTGGAGGTGGGAATATTCCTGTCCAATTGCCTTCCTGATGTGGCTGTATGGGTCCATCCGTGGCCTAGCTATATGTGGCCTGAAGTGGTACTCAGCCAACTCTTTCTCTGAATTACCCGTGCATTGGGAAGTATAAAGTTCATACATTCCTTGGCCGAGTGTGAAGGGATAAGGGGTCACCACAATATTCTTACTACTTAGAATGTTGTGTATATGTCACAACTACCAAGATAGTTCCAATAGTATAATTCGGTCATTAAGGTACCGAGGCAGCTTATTCGGCCTTTTAGAGAATCCCTGGGCATGTATGTATGTGAACTTTGGGTACCGAATGAACAAGATGACATAGTGCTTGAGGAGGGCCCTAGCACTGTGAGAGACTCTTCTCTCAAAATCACCCCTGAGCAGTCGAATGATGTAGGCAATAAAAACATCGTTTACCCTACAGTAATCCCTCTTGAAATTTCTATACTGCAGCTGAGGGTACTTGTCATATGGTTTGAGCTCCCTCCCTGGCATCTCATTGGGCATTGCAGACAATCCACTATAATGTCGCCAATTGGAAAGCGAATATACCAAGTAGGATGTCATGTAGAATTCAGAGGTCTTCTTTACATTAACGATTTTCTCATGGAAGCAATTACTGATTATCTCTCCCCAATAGAACATGATGTCCTCTCCATAGAGAATTTGTTCGATGAAATACACCATCCATTCCTGGAAGAAGGCCACATTAGGAAGGCCCACTATTCTGCTCAACAAGGTAGCTAGATCATGGTAGTCCTCAAAGAAATCACTACGGTATAGCTCATGAGGAACCTTGGAAGCACTACCTCATTTCTCCTTCAACTAGTACTGGTTGATCAACTTCTTGCACTTCAGAGGATCCTCATCCCACAATTAATTGCACTCCCGAATAGTTGGAGTCTCCTTACTTTTGAAGACGGGTATGTGGAGGGTTTTTGTTATCCCTAGAGGGGACATATCAACTAGGATGTTGCCATCGCTATCCACAATGGTCCTTGTTTCAAATTGGTATGCTTCTTGGCACACCATCACCAACTCAAGGGAAATCAAGGTTGCAGGGAAACCCATAGCCTTAGCAAGTCCGCTGCTTCTGATTAGCTTGGCGTTCTTGGTCTTTGGCTCTGTCCTAAATATTTGTGTGAAATCATCAATATCGACGTGTCCGATGTTGGTGTCTATGATATATTTCCACTTATTTTAAACTTTGGAGTGCAATGGAACTCCCTAGAACCAGTACCTCATTTGGTCTTTTTCTTCCTTGCCTCAGGGAGTTTTGGTAGTTCTTTTCCCTTTGTCCTTGGCTGCTCCCAAATTTTCTACACCAGATTCCATAAATCATGCATAGAGAGATGAGAGTTAGCAAAATTAAACATGAGGATGCAGCCTCAGAAAAACTCCTGCAATTCAAGATTAGATCCATAATTTACATTCAAGAAATGTCTAACACTTGATTAAAATAACATTGGAAGGAAAACAGGTGACCCGAGCCCTAGGGGCCAGACTTCTCCTTCCATAATGTTATTTTGAAAGAAAAAATAGGGCAAGGTGTCCCAAATGATTTCCCCCGGTCTTGGATTTGCTTAACAAAGGGTTCATGCAGGAGAAGGTCAATTTTAAGCACATGGGTTGAAATCCGTTTTCAATTTGGATGTCATTTGAGTGACTGTTTAGGCGTTCAGGCTTGAGCTATTGGAAATTTGTCAAGGGTCGACTGTTTGAAACAACATTGGGCAAATGAAATTCCAGAAGCGAGGTTCTGGAGTTCGAGCTACAGGGGTTGGGAAGCCATTTAGGGATAGCTATGTGGAACAATGAAGCATAGATGGAAGTCAGGGATGGGCTTCCCAGAGGATCAGACCTGAGGTGGGTTCATCTGTTTATCCAAGACTTTAGAGGTGAATCGAGATTAGGGGCCCAGTGTTCAGAAAGGTAGACAGATTCAACCGTTTGGGATGGCAGAAGAGAGATGAAGTTCTGGGGACAGAATTCTAAAGGCCGGAGTATGAGCAAGGTTTGGAATTTAACTTCTTTGTTTAATACCTGTAGAGTGAAAGGGCGATCGAGGCCCAAGAGCGAGGAAGATGTTTCGTAGCAGCCGTATGGAACGACGGAGCAGAGACGGTAGCCCGAGGACAAAATTCTGGAGGCTAGAGTCCAAAGACAACTTGGAAGTTCAGTTTTTGTCATAAGTTTCAGGCAGATTTTGCAAGCCCGGCGTTTGAGATCCAGGAGGTTGTTAGGGGAAGACCAAGTGAAACAGATAAATGGACAGGGAACTTCAAGGTACGGAACTCAGGAGGAGCTTCGTTTTTGGAGAAATTTTAGCTAAGTTTATGTCATGTCCAGAGAGAGGCTTGGACCTGAGAGGTGTGGTTGCTAGCCTTGAAGAACAACGACAACAAGATAGGGTTTCAATTTTCATTTTGAACCTCCTATGGGTTGCTTTTTGATTTTCAAACTTGTGGGGACTTTGATGAGACATTATTCTTCTAGATTCCTAGTCCTTTTCCCTTTGTTTCTTAGTTTTGATTTATGGAGTTTAGAAAAGGAAATGATAGTCAGACGACGATCCTACCTTGGGGGCATGAAGAAGTAGAATGTTGAATCCTTGAAGAATGACGAAGCTGAAGCCCGAGCGCGGAGGCAGAGATTGTTGGGGTCACAATGTGCTCTTTAGTTCTTCCTGATATGTGAAAATGATGGGTCAAAACTCATTTAAATAGGCCCTAAGTGAAATTAATACCCATTAATGAATGTTGGTATGATGATGGTTGAGCTAGGTGAGTTTAAATTTTAGGACTGCGGTAGGAGAACTGGAGCCCGAGGGTCGGAAGGACGCCAGAGCATAGCCATTTCAATTTTGACAAGTGATTCAAATGGCCAAGGAAGCATCAGAATTTGAGGTCTGGGAGGACGCTGACCATTGGCCATTCGGAATGGTGAAGCCACAAGGGAAACTAGAGAGGGGAAAGTCGATGGTCTGGGCCCGGAGGGTCCCATGAATGCCAGAAAGGAAAATTGATAGAGAAAACCTGAAAGGGCTTAAGACTTAGCAACTTTCAGAGGGGAAAAATATGGTCAACCTAAAATGAGACTTTGAAGAACGTGTTGACCATCAAGGATACCAAAATGGGGGCACGTAAAATGAGGTGGAAGGAAAAAGGACTCAACAAGGTGAAAGGAAAGAGAGGGTCCCCATTCCGAACGGGGCGTGTGTGCTATAGGCACAACAAATGGTGACTCCACTAGGAGGATGCTCCCGATGTTCTAAAGATAAATATTAATTCTGAACCCATGATCTCTGATTTCATACACCAAAAGCCGACTTCCAAGGTTGAACTAAAAACAAGTTAAGGAAGGCGAGATTGAATCACACCATGACATTACCATGGAAGTGTGTGAATGGTGAGTTTTTTCCTTTCCTTGAAGATAGTATGGGCAACTATTGATCGAGAAGGAAAATCTAGGTAGTTTGCCTGACCCAAAAAGTAACTTGGCCATTGCTCCGCTACTAGTCAGGCATCCATAGCCTCGATAAATTTTTCATTGTGACCCCGCAAACATCGCTCTACTGCCAGTCAGGAGTCCATAGCCCCGGTAGAGATATTCGCACACCCATACGGTTGTTGACTTTATATTTTCCATCCCTTTCACTTGATATTTTCTTTGTAGTACTTTTCTTTCTCTTTTGCTCAACCGTGTAAGCATTGAAGTTCACTATGGGTTTGGAAATCACAATGGTCACTGGATCAGAGTTTAGATTTTTCACTTATCCAGCCTTCTCAGTAATCACCATATGATTTTTTGGTGTAATTAATTTTTTTGGACCTTGTCCTAGGTCATCATTACACCTTAGTTAAGTTTACTTAGGGACCACATAGGAGTTGTTGGAGATTTTCCACTTTTGGTGGACTTATCATGTTATCACTTTATCATTTCCACCTTTCATGGACACATCATGTGATTCCTCTCCACCTTTTGTGGTGGTTATCACATTATCACTTTTCCACTTTAGGTGGAATGATAGCTTTTCATAGTTGTCTCATGTCATAAGATTACGAAACTTGTCATAATCTTATGCCCTCCTATGTTATCACCTTGGCTATATAACCAATGGGTCTCTACTACATTTTTACATTGATAAAGACATCGATTCTATTTGCATTATTGGCAGAATACAGTTTATTCTTGTCATGTTGTTTCTATCTCTCTTATGCTTGTGCTTCCATTAGGGCTCTAGATCTTGGGTGGCTACCTTCATAGCCAATTCTAACATGGTATTAGAGCTATTGGAGTGCCTTTGGATTTCCATTTTGGGGAGATCTTGAGTGCAATCTTGCATTTTCTTCATAGAAATATCAGATTCTGGGGGGGTTCCATTTTTTGGCCTTGTATTGCAGGTGCATTTTGGGAGCTTGTTGCATCAGATTTGAGTTCACCATTGCGTTTAGAGTGTTTAAGAAAGTCAGATTTTCCTTTTGTTTCATCTCAGTTGGACATTGGAGGCCAAATCTACAAGGGTTTGAAGATCGGAGGTGGTTGCCAGATCTAGGAGGTAGCCATATTTTCAGAGCATTGTCTAGAAGGGTCAAAAACCCTAAGATTGACTATCAATTCCTCAAAATTAGACAAATTTGTTGGAGCCATCTGGAAAAAATTTCTCCTCCTCGATCGTATGGATCATCATAATTGCAAGGTGTTGGGTACGATTTTTTAATTAAAAAAAATTCGGAAATTTTTTGAAATTTTTTTTAGAAAAATTGATTATTTATAAAGGTTTTTTTTTAATTCATTTGGAAAAAAATTCATTTGAAAAAAAAAAACTTTAAAAAAATAAATTAATAAAAAAATGAGTTTCGATCTGCAGACCATACCCTGGTTGCGCAGGGTACGCCACAGACACACCTTACCTGCAAGTGCTCTTAACAGAGCCACGTGGCCGCTCCTCCCGCAACCACGACCCCACCTATTGACAGACCCCACCTTACTCCATAGTCCGACGACTGACATAAATAATCCAGAAAACCGTAAAGATTCCGATGAATATACCAAGATTCTACCGGCGAGACACTTGAGGAATATTTCAACATCCCTCTGAAGTTTTCGGTTCGATTCTCAAGCGAAACAGAATATTCCGGCACCTTTTTCTAGAAAGTCGATGGCCATTTGACAATCAAATTTAACCCAATGCTTTTCTGACATCAGCACTACGTCAGCTGTGGTTTCAAATTTTTTTCCCCCTTCACCATTGGCAGTTTTGATTTTGTAGTTCAACTTCAAAGCTTCATATCTTGCTCATTTTGACTCCTTTTTTTGAGAATTTTTTTTTGATTTGGGATAATTTTTTGTGCTCTACATGATGGTGTAATTGGTTTCTGGTTTTTATTGACGGATTTTCTAGAAAATTCATTTTCTCACAGGTGTAGCTGAGTTGTCACCATTTTTGCAACTTCTAGGGCTTCGTTCAGGCTCATAGGAACTCCTTTTCAGGTGCTGTTTTTTTTCAAAGTGCATGATTTTTACTGAATTCCATAGTGGTCCTATCAATTTTTAGTGATTGTGATAAAAAATTATACTTTCAATACTTGGTCATTTTTGGCCTATTTTGGCATTTATAAAGATAAGATCTCAGTTTGGTCTTTTGTATCAGCCATTTGAGTTTTTTGTTGCCTAATTAAGGTTGTTGTAAAAAATTGAAAATCAAAAGCCCACTTTGCTTGGCTTGCAAGTGGCCATTGTAAATGCACTAAGTATAAAGTGCCAAATCATCATTTGGGGTTATTTGATTGAGTGAATTTGGGGGGGTGTCTTGTGTGATTGTGCCTCTATCTCTCTTGTTCTCTTTACTTCTATGGTTCTCCTAAGTTTCCTTTGTTAACTCCACATAACTATGCTTCTTGGAAAATTGATGCTTGGAGTAAGTTAATGGAAAAAGGATTAACTCATTATATTGATGAAACTATTGTTGCACCATCTGATCCTAAAACTGATCCTAATGCTCATTTGGATTTTCTCACTAAAAATAGTATGGCTCTTAGAACATTGAGGAAATATGTATCAAAAGATCTAATCTTTCAAATTGAAAAGTGTAAAATAATTAAAGAGGCTTGGGAAAAGTTTGGTCAATTGTATGGACAAGTTGATGAGATTAGAGGTTATCAGCTTGAAAATGATCTCACAATGTTAGATCCTAAGAATTTTGATACAATCCAAGACTATGTCACTAAATCAAATGAGTTAAGAGTACAACTTACAGATTGTGGAATTGACAAAAAGGATGCACAATTGGTCTATAATTTGTTGGGAAATCTTCCATCAGTATATGCAACATTTATTTGTAGCTTCCAAACCCATCGCTTGACAGTGGGTAGTTCTTTCACTCTTCCATCATTTGTTGTATTCATAGAGATGTTGATGTTAGAGCAAGCAAAGTTGATAAGCATGGGGATTCTCAAGTCTTCAAAGTCCAAAGATTTGGTAGCAAATCAAGGGAATCAAGGGACTCAAGGAAAGGGTTCCAACAAGAAGCAAAAGAAATTTAAGCCAAAGACACAACAAGATAAAGCATAATCATCCTCTCCACAACAAGGGAATTCTTCACCTTCTCCTAAGAAGGGAAATTCAAGCAAGAAGGAGAGACCAACTTGTTCATATTGCAAGAGACTTGGTCATCATGAGCATCATTGCCATACTAACAAAATTGATGAGTTGACAAAAATCATCAAGAAAAACAACATCAATTTTCCATCTTCCTATAAGAAGAAGGATTCATCTCCTTCCACTTCCTCACAATCAAAAGGAAAAGGTCAAGCTTTTATGGATACTACAGGTTCTTCACAACAATGGATACTTGACTTGGGTGCTACTCATCACATGGGTTCTACAAGGGAGCAATTTTCTTCTTTGGAGCCATCTAAGGTACCTCACATATTCATAGGTGATGACACTCAAGTGGAAGTTGAGGGAAAAGGTTTGGTTATCATGGATGATGGAACATTTGAGGATGTTTTCTATGTTCCTAACTTGAGCACCAATCTTCTTTCAATCTACCAAATCACTCACTTTGGAGATGGCAAGAGAGTTGATTTTCTACTAGATTCAGTTGTGGTCAAAGAACTTAAGGATGATGCCTTGGTTGCAGTGGGACAAGCCAATCACAACACATAGCTTTACTCATTTTCCCACTTTATTCCTAAGTCTCCTTCTACAACATTTCTCACTCATTCAAATTCAGAAAGTAAGTTGTGGCATGAGTGGTTTGGACATCTCAATTACCGCTATCTTCAGCAGCTTAGCTCCAAGGATATGGTTATAGGGCTCCCTCAAATCAGATTTTCAAAAGGTGTTTGTTTAGGTTGTTCCCCTGGTATGCATCTAGAAGAGAATTTTGACAAAGGGAAGTCTTGGAGAGCTTTGGAAGTTCTTCAATTGGTTCACAGTGGTGTAGCAGGTCCATTTCCAGTGTCATCATTCAGCAAGGCCCGCTATGTCCTCACCTTCATTGATGACTACTCCCACTTCACTTGGGTCTATTTTCTTGTTCACAAGAGTGAAGTGTTTGATAGATTTCTAGCCTTCAAGGCTCATGTTGTGAAGCAATTAGGGAAGCAAGTCAAGATTCTCCGCATAGATAATGGAAGGGAATATGTGAACAATAGACTTGAGGAATTTTATACTCTTGAGGGGATTGATCTTCAACATTCAGTTGCATACACTCCACAACAGAATGGTTTTGCAGAAAGGAAGAATAGAACCCTTAAGGAGATGTCTAGCTGTATGATTCATGCTCATTCTCTTGGTCCTCAATTTTGGGCAGAAGCTATCAGTTGTGCCACTCACATCCAGAATCGGGTTCCCCATAAGGATTTGAAGGGTATGACTCCTTTTGAGGCTTGGTGTGGTAGAAAACTGATTGTGAGACACTTCAAAGTTTTTGGTTGTCCAACTTGGGCAGACATACCTCCAGAGAAGCTCAAGGCATTGGAACCTTAGAGTAGACCTTGCATCTTTGATTGATATCCTGAAGGTGTTAAGGCATACAAACTTTTGGATCCAAAGACACATGAGCTATTCATTGAGAGGAGTGTTCACTTTGAGGAAAGATCTCCTAGCTTGGCCTCTAATCCTCCTCTTCCTTCCTCCATAGTGGAAAGTGATGATAGTGACTCAGATGATGATTCTCCCTCAACTTCGACTCATAGGATCACACCTTTGCAGGTTCCACTTGCAATTGAGGAGCCTCATCCTTCATCTCCTACTAGACCTTATTGGGCTCGATGGACTCTTGAGTCAACAAATTCTCTTGTTGGGGATCCTTCAGATACTCAAAGGACTCAGTCACAACATTAGGATTTTCCACATGCTTTCATTGCTACTACTTCTGATCCACAGTCCTTCAAGGAAGCATCCAAAGTTCTAGAATGGGATTCAACAATGGAGGAAGAGTATAGTGCCTTGATGAGGAACAACACATGGGATTTAGTTCCACTCCCTAAGGGGAGAAAGATGGTTTGATGCAAGTGGATCTATAGGACCAAGTATGCAGTGGATAGAATTTTGGATAAATACAAGGCTCGGCTTGTGGCAATAGGTTTCTCACAAGTTCCATGTGTTGACTATATAGAGACCTTTGCACCCATTGCTAAGATGAACTCCATTCACTTGACACTTGCTATTGCTGCAGCTCATGGTTGGGCTGTACATCATATGGATGTGAAGATTGCATTTCTTCATGGGGATCTTCATGAGGAGATTTACATGTAGCAGCCATAGGGATTCATACAAGATTCTTCTTTGGTTTGCAGATTAAGGAAGTCTCTTTATGGCCTCAAACAGGCCCCTAGGGCTTGGTATGCCAAGATGGATTCCTTTCTTCTCTCCGTAGGATTCACGAGGTGTCATTCAGATCCAAATGTCTACATTTTGTGATAGGGTGACTCTCATTTTCTAATTGTTCTCTATGTTGATGACTTGATCATTATAGGGAGTACCTCATCCATCATTGGCAGTGTCAAATCTGCTTTGCAAGATAGATTTTCTATGAATCACTTGGGCCTTTTGCACTATTTTCTTGGGATTGAGATCACGTAGTCAGCTTCTAGGATCTCTCTTTCTCAACCCAAGTATGCTCTTGATCTTCTAGCTCAGTTTCACATGGCTGATTGTAAGCCTGCTCCGAGTCCCTTTCTTTCAAGAGCAAGTCATTGATTTGTAGTATTGTCCTACAGTAGAGCAGGTTGCAGATATCTCCACGAAACCTTTCACTGAGAGTACCTATCATCATTTGCGATCTCTCTTGGGGGTGCAGGATGTTTCATCTGATGAGGTCACTTCACTTCTTCATTCTCTCTTATGGGAGGGAATTTTTCCTCTTGTAGGGGTTTTGTCCTTCTCATACATTTGAGAGCTTTTTCTCTTGTTTTCATCTCTCTTTTGGGGGGGAGTTTTTTCACACATGGTTTTCTCCTATTCTCTGTTTTATGAGAGATTGCATTGCATTTTTACATGGGTACCTAACATGGCCTAGTTGTTAGAACCCATCTTGCATTTTTTACTTTTGTGTACATTCTCCCTCAGTTGCACTTAAGGAGGGCTGTTGGTGTAATTAATTGTTTTGTACCTTGTCCTAGGTCATCATTATACCTTAGTTAAGTTTACTTAGGGACCACATAGGAGTTGTTGGAGATTTTCCACTTTTGGTGGACTTATCATGTTATCACTTTATCATTTCCACCTTTCGTGGACACATCATGTGATTCCTCTCCACCTTTTGTGGTGGTTATCACATTATCACTTTTCCTTTTTAGGTGGAACGATAGCTTTTCATATTTGTCTCATGCCATAAGATTACGACACTTTTCATAATCTTATGCCCTCCTATGTTCTCACCTTGGCTATATAACCAAGGGATCTCTACTACATTTGTACATTGATAAAGACATTGATTCTATTTGCATTATTGGCAGAATACAGTTTATTCTTGTCATATTGTTTCTATCTCTCTTATGCTTGTGCTTCCATTAGGGCTCTAGATCTTGGGTGGCTACCTTCATTGCCAATTCTTACATGATTCTTTAGAAACTTTATAGTGTGTTTCTATGTGTTCCATGATAAATGCGGGAAATTCAAATGGGACACCATCCTAGATTAGTTCAGAGTTCAAGAGGGAAAAACCAATGCTAAGGGGCTCTTAGAGAATAGTAATAGGGAATGGAGGCTTATCTAGAGAAAAAGAAAGAGTGGGTAGCAAGGTAAACCGTTCGTCAGCTAAGCATGGCCACCGCAACAAGAAAAAGGGGAACCCTCGCCAAAAGAAAAAATAACCGGGGAACACACAAAACAAAACAAAACAAGAAAGCAAAGTAGGGAAACCTATCCTAACCTATGTACAGGTATTTACATGGAAATCTCTAAAAGAGATTAGGTCTAGAAGTAATTCTTAAGGTGCTTCCCATTGACAGGAAATGAGACGTCCTTACCAATTAAGGTCTTTAAACGAAAGGCATTATCTCCAAGGATTTCAACAATCTGAAAGTGGCCAAGCCAAAGCTTGTCGAATTTGTTGTGTCCCCCTTTCTTTTCATGGGTCTTGTTTCAATACAATTTAAGGCACAAGTGGCTGATTTGACAACCTATATTCAACAATGGTCATCCCCAGAGGAACAACCCACCACATCCTCAGCCCCACCACAGTTTTTGTCCAAAGAACAAATTAACAAGTTGGAAAGGAGAAAGAACTTGGACAAGATCACAAAAAATTGGTTTCGACGGGTCTTGGATATTGGGAATACTGGTATCAATTTGGTTGTTCAAACAAGGAACAAGTTCTTAGAAGTAAAAATGTCTCTTGAGGGCACGAGATGAATCTTTTTTGAGTTCCCAAAGAAGTATGGGGCTGCCTACCTGAAAATCGAGGCTATCCTCACAATGCCAAGTGAGGTTTGGGAAAAGGAGTTTTCCTTCAAGGACAATGACCATTGGTTAATGGATGTGTGGAGGCGAGACTTCAATCACTGGAAGGAGAGGTTGGAACAAGTCCTTGAGTGAGTAACTCTAGATATTGAATGGGCCAAGCAGGCTCAGGGGGAATTATTTAGTTACTTGAAGTTGATGACGGGGTATGAGGTGCTCGCCTTCAAGATCAATCCAGAAAGTGTAAAGCCTCACTTTCGAATGAGAATGGAGGATGGGATGTCAACCAAGGTTACCGCAGATTTTATAAGCTTTGTTGCCTAATATTTCACCCAATCCGAGCTATTCAGAGACCATTTTTCCAAGTATGATGAGGACTGGGAAAATATTTTTAACAATTCCAATGAATGGAGCTACCAAGTGCTGAGATCTGACATCATTGAGGTCGACAAGTTCTGGTCGGTGGTCTTGAAATTCATGGAGTATGCAGCTTCGAAGAAGCAGGAAGGAAACCCTATTATTGATGAATAATTCCTAAAGGAATAGTTATGGCGAAGAGAAATCAACAAGAAGACGAAAATGCTACAGTGCTTCCACTAGAAGACAAAACAAGGATATGGACAAAGTGTATTTGTTAAAAATGTAATATATTTGGGGATAGGTGAAACCCTGGTGTAAGTTGAATCTTGGCCACACAATGAGATTGAATTTGGGCCACTCATTTTTCTTTTTGAAACTATAAATAGGAGTCTCCTCCTCTCATTTTAAGAGAGTTGAGTTGTTGTAAAGACATGCTACATAAATTGCAATAG
Organism: Sequoiadendron giganteum; assembly: GCA_007115665.2. Classification (NCBI taxonomy): domain Eukaryota; kingdom Viridiplantae; phylum Streptophyta; class Pinopsida; order Cupressales; family Cupressaceae; genus Sequoiadendron; species Sequoiadendron giganteum. Next base: position 171,006,324 of record VCHN02000014.1, on the reverse strand, counting down.
AAATACATTGATCTTGGTGCATTTATGGATTTCTTCTCATGTTTCATGATTCTTCTCTCATAAGTTAAGATTTTGGTTTGATTTACTTTGTTGTTCTAGTTTCCTTTTAGCTATCCTTGTTAGATTCAGTAATATTGTCCTTAGTTGTGAAGATTCCTGATGTGTGTATAATTTTCTTGTCCATACTTTTAGTCATTTTATGTTGGTAGATGTTTGTGTAAAGTTAGTCTGGACTCTAATTTTATAGTTGCTCTTTAAAATTCATCTTTGTTCATACATATATATGGCAAATGAATGATGAAATATATGTAGTCCGTAGAAGATAGCATAGATTTCATGGCATTGTGAAATTTTTGATTAAGTGAAATTCTATTTTATGAAAATTGTCCACAGTAGAAACCTCCATGATCACTATTTATCGGTAGTTGCAGGTCTAGGAGCTCTCTCTCTCCTTTTCCTTTTTTTCCTTTTTTTAAGAAGTGACCTATGCTAAGGTTCATTGCACATTGTAAAGCCAAAAATTAAGATGGAAATAGAGTCACAGACTTTTGTTTGAATCTACAAAAAAAGTGCAGTAATTTCCTATCTGAAGAACTCTATTCACAAGATAAGGTTTCGAAGGAGGAGCTTAAGGCATAGGTGGCTAATTTGACAGCCTATATTCAATACAAGACTAGATCAGAAATGTGGAAGGCCTTAATTTTGGCTCGATGGTTAAACCACCTATTGACTATGCTCTGATGTTTGGAAAAATTTTCTATCACATGGTCTCATACTTCTTCTAGGTGTAGCAGCTTGATGAGGCGAGCTTCTCTGTGGTCTCCTCCATAAAAATCGTTAATGAACTGGAGGGCAGGGATCTTCAAATGTATGGGAAAGATGGGCTACAAGCCATAAACAAGGTGGTACGGGGAATCTCCAAGGGCGGCCTTATGATGGGTGCGATCTTCCCAAAGGGAAAAACAAAGCTGGGTATGCCAGTCCTTCAAATTAACTTCTTGATCACAGTGATCAAGTTCTTGTTGCTTGAATCAGCAAGACCATTGCCTTGAGGATAATAGTTGGAGGAAAAATTAAGGGCGATACCATAATCAAATGCCCTACCAAAAAAAATTAACGAAGACAAGGCAGGGCCATTGCCACATACCAATGCATAAGGACAACCAAACCGATTTAAAATAAAACCTTCCCAAAAATTAGTGACTACTTCAGTTGTGCATTGCCTACAAGCGATCGCTTTCACCCATCTAGTATAGTAATCAAAAGTAGTCAGAATGTACCTGTGTCTAGCAGATGATGGAGGGCTTACCAAACCAGCGAAATCAAGACCCCACTACACGAATGGACTTACCTCCAAAATAGGTTGCAATGGGACAGCAACATTCTTTTCCTGGGTGGCTGTGGTCTGGCATATGTGGCAAGTACAAACATGACCGTGAGCATCCTTGAAAACCATGGGCCAATAGTACCCATCTCTCAATATTTGATGTGCAGTTGACAAACCAAAACCGTGACCAGTTCTGAACTTATCATGGAATTCCCAGAGGACCTGTTCAACTTCCTTTTTACCAAGGCATCTTAGGTAGATACCTTCGTGGTTCTTTTTGTACAATATGGCACCCTACAACATGTAATTACTAATTTTCAACCTGAGGGCTCACCTTTGGACCCCCTACAAGCACGGTGGAAATTTTTGGTTCAACAAATAATATCCGATGTCCTCGTACCATTCTCCTAGAGAAATATCCTCCAGTTGATGTTGTTGCACCATGAGCTCAAGACCTACATATGTGGCTACATTAAAAACATTTCAGGTAAGCACTTGTCCTCTCACCAAT
>VCHN02000014.1:170850479-171004386 GCA_007115665.2 Sequoiadendron giganteum | reverse complement strand
AGGCAAGATGCCTCAAGAGGCTGCCAATCTCTTGATACACTTCAGGGTAACAAACAAGGTTAAGAGAACTCAACCTTCTACTCTTTAGGTGCTGCTAAACCTAGGTAGGTGTACCTTTTGAATTGAGCAGACTTATCTTATGATTATCCTTCTGAAATACATCCACAATGGCATATGACAGTGAACAAAATGAAATCAAACTTGATAGAAATCTTCTGATCTATAACCTAAAATGCTTAATTAACTGATATAAAGAAACTAAATGAATTCAAATAATGAAATTGTAGAGACCAGTGCCTTGTTGGGTATGCAGAGTCAAATGGAATAGAAGTGGGCAACTTGTTCTGGTAGAAAATCAAATTGCAGGCATACGATTTGTTCATAACTTGTATAAACGATGCAGGATTATGACTGCTAAGCTCTACTTTAATAATCCAGATGAATCTCCCTGATTACTGTGATCAACAAAAAGGATTTAATCTCTACTTGAGAGAACCAGTTAATTAATCACACAAATATAGCAAATGTGCATTGAAAAATTGAACATAAACTTGTTATGCCAATTTAAACAACCAGAAAGAATCAAATTGGAGACAACTTCAGCAATACTTTTCAATAAACTCAACAGATAATTGACACCAAAAATAACCTGCCACACCAGCTGATTTCCATTGAATTCGCCATTTTAAAACATGCACATAGTCTCTAGAATGAGAACTTTATTCTATTGTGCCCATTCCTAATCTACTGTATCTATCTATCCTAAAATCTGATGATCTAATCCCCCCTTTTTTCAATTACGATTGTGGTGTATATATATACACCAGCATTAGAAAAACCATACGCTTCAAATTCATGTTGGCCTTCAACAACATTCATATGTTGGCCACAACATTTTAATTTCAGTTATCCACCAGTCGACGAGACATATCGTATCGTCATACCGAAGGCAATTCAATCGTTATCTTGCCGTGCTCACACCTGCTCGCCAAGAGAGAGCCAAACCTTCACCGATAGCAAACCAAAAGAAACCCATAGTAACCCATTAGTGAGACAAACACACCTTGCCATAATCATCATGTCGCAGGTCCCAACTTACACCGAAGAGCTCCCAAAATGCACTTGTTCGGCGAGACAACCAAACTTCAGTAAGACACCAACCCAACACACATGACACTCATCGATGAATCCTTCCATACACAAGTCAGGGAGACACATCAAGCTCACCGAGACCAAATACTGACAGTATAGACATATGTCAATATGAATCACCCCATTGCCGAAACAAAGGAATTGTCCAACCGAAGTGACCCGCAATGCACAAGTCGGGGAGACACACCAAGCTCGCCATGACGGTCCACCGAAGACCAAACTCACGTTGAAAGGAAACCAAACACCGTTTAGCGAGACAAAAGAAGATCGCCAAGGCACAATACTGATAGCGCCTAGTCTAGCCAAAAGGGAATCAAAAACATAGTTCGGTGAGACCCGACCCATGCCGATATGGACCTCAATATGAAAAATGTGTGACTCGATGGATTCGATGGGGAAAAATGGAAAAATGTGAGTGGAATAAGCATTCAGTAGGACCAAATCTAGAAGTTTATGAGTAAAAACAATATGTGAAAACATCATATTTTTATAGTTCCAACAGTGGCTCCATCTGGGGATGAATGATAGTAAGATCATTGCAAGGATCCAAATCTTTGGGTGAGCAGACCAGACACAAAATGAGCAAAAATGGAAATGGACAAATAGCAAGATGGAAAGAATGCAAGATGGAGGCGAATCAAAACCCTAAACTACTATGCATGGAAAAGAATTTTAAAGAGGACAAGCAAGAGTTGTCCATGCACTGGCAACCCTTAATCCTTTGTGTTTTAATTTCTCCTATCTAATACCTGGTTTTGTTTTGAGTTCATCAGATTTCTCTTGAAGACACAGATGCAATCCTTCCTATTACTGAAAGTTTTTAGAGAATCACTATGCTCAGCTTGGCCCAAAATCCCTACAGTATTCAATAGTTTATATTCTCCATCATTAGACAAAACTCTGCCAGCATACAAAATGCATACATATTTAATGCAAAATTTTGTATTATCTCTTTCACTATTATGTATTATGAAACACTCTCCCAGGTGTATAAAATTTTCACAATCAAAGTACTTCCCTTGAAAAATTAAAAAACTTTGTCATATCATTGTTGTTTGAGGCAAACAAATCTGAAACCTTTTGCACCTCTTTGATACTACCATTTGGATACAACACAGGATCATGACTCACATCATCAATATAAAGCGTATATGAACCAATCAAAGCTGAATCACCATCATCCATGATATGCAAACAAATGTCTTCTCCACATGAGTTAAAAATTTCAAAATCACATAGCTCATTTTGAATGAACACAGACTTTTGATCAACACCCAAAGTTTCATTATCACTCCAAGAAATGCATTGGGAGTCACAAAAATATTTACACAAAGATTTTTCACTGTCAAAACAATTGTAAGTTGGACACAAAACCTCAAGATCACCTTCATGAGCACATCCCTGGTATTTAGAAATTAACAAATCTGAAATTTGTTCACTGACAAGTGAACAAGTCTCAACATTTTCATCACTATAGTTACACTCTTCACCTTTGTCATCATCAAGAAGAAATCCAAGACCATCAGAGAATGGGAAATTAGAAACGTTATCAGCACAGTCATTTATTCCATCATTTTTCTTGTCCGAAATTATCTCCTCTCTTTCATAAAGTGGGTTTGAAAATTCCTAAGGTTCATTTATGGGGATACCTCCGCAAAATATCATCTGATCTTCATTTAACTCTTCGTCATACAATGGGTTTGAAAAAGTTTGGAAATCACTTTCAAATGTACAAACCTCATCATCATCAACTGTATCATCATAATAGGTAGAATAATCCCTTGATTGTAGATCAAAATCCTCTGGTTCATTAGAATTAGAATATTCACTAGATTCTTCACAACATGCACTACTTTCCTTGTCACAATCTGTGATGCAAGAGAAATCTCTTGTACCTTCATTTTCCTCATGCAAGCTATCACATGAATCATCTTGATTTGCACATGTTTTATCTTCTATTGGATGCACCATCTGATCAACTTCTCTATACTCATCAGAAATACAACAATTGGATTCAACATTGATAGTGCTCTCATACCTTATTGTCTGGGACAATGCCCGTATGAAGTTAAAAGAGGAGCCTTCTGCCTCAATCCTTTTCTTTTTCTCTGATGTCTCTCCTTCATTCTCTTCCTTCTGATCAACAACAATTAGTCTCTATATCTCTTCTTCAGTAAGTCTCTTCATGTTGTATTGAGTAGGTACCTCAACAGAATGTGGCTCTGTATAATCTTCTTCAGAGTCAGAAAGGACCTGTTGTTCAAGCATATGAACATTGTATTTCTGATTTGAAACATCATGCTGATAACCTTCATCCTCTGAAGATGAATACCTCTCCACAACATGGTGAAAAGTATTTGAAGTCAAATATACTGTGTGATCTTCTCTATTGTTTCCCATCAACATTCCCTCTTTTTGCATTTTCTGGACTACAACACAGTAATCTAGGGAATGTGGCATATTACAAACTCCACAAAAATAATTGTTACTTACCATATAGGTTCCCCTCTTTGTCAATGGATCAAGAGCTTCTTTGTTTCCAGGCCTAGCTGTTATAGGTTTCTCATCCTTCTAGTTTGTGTTATAAGGCATGTCATGCAACCTTGGCCTTTCATTTCTGTAAGTATTCTCTTGTCGGTACTGATAACTACTACTTTGTTGACGAACCTTAGGATTGTCTCTTTTATCCATTATCCCTGCAGCCCTCCTATTGTTTTCAATTGTCTGTGCCATCTTCTGAGCTTCAGCTAAGTCTCTTGGAAATTTATTTCTCAATTCATACCCTGCCTTAGGATCAAAAGCATTCAAATAAATACTTAGTACTACCTAACCTGGCAACTTTGATCTAGGAGGTATTTTATTCCGCAACTTATTGAATCTATGATTAAAATCATAGACTATATCAATTTGATCTTTCTGAATGTGTATTAATTCAAGAAGAGTAGCATCTGGTGCACTTAGATTCCCAAATTTCTCGAGGAATTGATCATAAAATCCTTGGAGAGAATCAATAGAGACCACTAGCAAGCTATTGAACCAATCCCTAGCGTCTTCAATAAGTGATATCATGAATAGCCTCATGTGTAAATCTTCATATGGCACACCCAAATCCTGGATGAAAACATTGAAACTTCTTAGATGCTCTTCAACAGTGATTGCATCACTCCTTGTAAACTTTGGAACAAGACCTCTCCAACTGCCATCCAATGGAAAAGGGGATAATTGAATCCCTGACAAATCAAACTGTCTGATCATTGTTGTGTATTGATGAGGGGGGGCATTAGGTGGGTACTGATGCTGGTACATCAGACCATAGTATTGTGTATGATGATATGGCATATACTACTGACCATGAGGAGCTCCAGCATGACCTCTCCTGAACTGAGATCCTCCTCCATTCATCTTTGAACAACAGCAAAAATTCTTTCAGAGTCACCACCTACTTTTCCAAAAGTAGGAAAATCATTATTTCTGATCTTTTCCCTACCGGAATCACTCTTTTGGAGACTTCTAAAATTATAACTTTTCTGCACTGACTCTATTTGATGGTCTTCAATCAAATTTTCCGATGTATTCCCCAGTGGAGTCGCCAATTTGTTGGCTCTCAAAAACGCAGGCAAGATGCCTCAAGAGGCTGCCAATCTCTTGATACGCTTCAGGGTAATAGACAAGGTTAAGAGAACTCAACCTTCTACTCTTTAGGTGCTACTAAACCTAGGCAGGTGTACCTTGTGAATTGAGCAGACTTATCTTATGATTATCCTTCTGAAATACTTTATCCACAATGGCATATGATAGTGAACAAAATGAAATCAAACTTGATAGCAATCTTCTGATCTATAACCTAAAATGCTTAATTAACTGATATAAAGAAACTGAATGAATTCAAATAATGAAATTGCAGAGACCAGTGTCTTGTTGGGTATGTGGAGTTAAATGGAATAGAAGTGGGCAACTTGTTCTAGCAGAAAATAAAATTGCAGGCATATGATCTGTTCATAACTTGTATAAATGATGCATGATTATGACTACTAAGCTCTACTTTAATAATCCAGATGAATCTCCCTGATTACTATGATCAACAAAAAGGATTTAATCTCTACATTAGAGAACCAGTTAATTAATCACACAAATACAGCAAATGTGCATTGAAAAACTGAACATAAACTTGTTATGCCAATTTAAACAACCAGAAAGAATCAAATTGGAGACAGCTTCAACAATACTTTTCAATAAACTCAACACACAATTGATACCAAAAATAACCTGCCACACCAACTGATTTCCATTGAATTCACCATTTTAAAACATGCACATAGTCTCTAGAATGAGAACTTTATTCTATTGTGCCCATTCCTAATCTACTGTATCTATCTATCCTAAAATCTAATGATCTAATCCCCCCTTTTTTCAATTACGATTGTGGTATATATATATACACTAGCATTAGAAAAACCATACGCTTCAAATTCATGCCAGCCACAGTAGAATTCAAGAAATTCTCACATGTCAGCCTTCAACAACATTCATATGTCGGCCACAACATTTTAATTTTAGTTATCCACTAGTTGACGAGACATATCGTATCGTCATGCCGAAGGAAATTCAATCGTTATCTTCCCGTGCTCACACCTGCTCACCAAGAGAGAGCCAATCCTTCGCCGATAGCAAACCAAAAGAAACCCATAGTAACCCATCGGCGAGACAAACACACCTCACCATAATCATCATGTCGCAGGTCCCAACTTACACCGAAGAGCTCCCAAAATGCACCTATTCGGCAAGACAACCAAACTTCAGTAAGACACCAACCCGACACACATGACACTCGCCGATGAATCCTTCCATACACAAGTCGGGGAGACACATCAAGCTCGCCGAGACCAAATACCGACAGTATAGACATATGTTGATATGAATCACCTCGTTGCCGAAACAAAGGAATTGTCCAGCCAAAGTGACCCGCAATGCACAAGTCGGGGAGACACACCAAGCTCGCCATGACGGTCCACCAAAGACCAAACTCACGCCGAAAGGAAACCAAACACCATTCAATGAGACAAAAGAAGATCACCAAGGCACAATACCGATAGCGCCTAGTCTAGCCTAAAGGGAATCAAAAACATAGTTCAGTGAGACCCAACCCAAGCCGATATGGACCTCAATATGAAAAATGCATGACTCGATGGATTCAATGGGGTAAAATGGAAAAATGTGAGTGGAATAAGCATTTAGTAGGACCAAATCTGGAAGTTTATGAGTAAAACCAATATGTGAAAACATCATATTTTTACAGTTCCAACACCATGCTCAATGACACGGTCATGCCCCTCCACTAGAGACTTATCACCCTCTATCTTCAGGAAAACGACCCTTTCTTCAGCCTCTTTGTCTTAAATTTCCCTAAGTTGTTTGTCCCATTCTGCATCGAGCTCCAAATCAGCTATTTCTTGAATTATGTATGTTCCTAGACCTTCACTATCATCACTGGAAGACTCATAGGCTACCTCATCGATCACCTAATGTTCATATATTGGGTGCTCATGATACTCAAATTCCTCATCTACCAACCTCTTAGCTGCCTCCAATTGTTGTCATTCTAGGTCATCAAAAATTTGCATCGCAGCCTCCATACTAGTTGGCTCCATAGGAGGAGGAAGAATTGGGGTGTTAACCATTTTCAAACATTCCCAAAATTTCAAATGACACATTCTACATATATATAATGAAGGATTTCGGGAGAGGGAGGGAAAACATTGCAATAGTAGCGGTGGTAGTTGGAAGAGAAAAGGAAGGATACATGGAGGATGAAAAAATTGGTGAGGTAGTGGTGGAGGAGGAATCCACTGATATGACCCATGGGATTGGAGAAGCGGAGGTAAGGTGGACACCAATTTCTACCATGGGCGGAGAGGAAGCAACTATTGCATGTGAAATGGGTGGGATGGTGGTAATAGCAGCAAAGATTGCAACAAAAGATGAAGCAGATGGAGATCTTGGTTGATCAAATTCCATATCCTCACCCTCATGGAGTGGATCTTCAGGTATTACTGGCATCTCAATGATGATTCTCATTCTTCTATTCTTTTTAGGAGGCTCACCCTCTAAGGCCTTTCTATTGTACACTTTTGGGTTGGGTTGCTGCTCGTCAACCTCCTTTCTCTTCTTTGACCTAACAGATGGTGGGGACTTGGATGTTTCTCTAGTTCTAGTAGCAGCCATCCCACCATCAGAACCACTTGGCTCACTTTCGATCCCTTTGAATTTCAAGGCAACTCCCTGTTTCTTCAAACAAGCAACCTTCCCATCAATCCATGCCTTTGTTCGAGCCTCAATGGGCTCGGTAAGAATGTCGAGGTCATGAACCTCTTGATTGTTCCAATCAATTAAGGGAAATGGTAAATTTGCAATAGCATTGTATCTTGGGTCGATCACGGTTCTCTCCTCTTCTTCCACTTGATCTGGCACCTAAAACAAGTTCACCTTCCTTACAAAGTACGCAGTCATACGCATATAGTGCCTCACCCGCACTTCAAAATCATCCTTTTAATTGGCCCAAAAATCCTTGACATGGTGGAGGTGGGCATATTCCTATCCAATTTCCTTCCTGATGTGGTCATATGGGTCCATCTGTGGCCTAGCTATATGTGGCTTGAAGTAGTACTCAACCAACTCTTTCTCTGAATTGCCTATGCATTGGGAAGTATAAAGTTCATACATTCCTTGGCCGAGTGTGAGGGGATAAGGGGTCCCCACCAGATACTTACTAATTAGAACATTATGTATATGTCATAGCTGCCAAGATAGTTCCAATAGTATAATCTAGTCATTAGGGTACCAGGGTAGCTTATTCGGCCTTTCAGAGAATCCCTAGGCCCGTATGTATGTGAACTTTGGGTATTGAATGAACAAGAAGGCATAGTGCTTGAGGAGGGACCTAGCACTATGAGAGACTCTTCTTTCAAAATCACCCCCAATCAATTGGATTATGTAGGTGATAAATGCATCGTTTACCCTACAGTAATCCCTCTTGAAATTTATATACTTTGGTTGAGGGTACTTGTCATATGGTTTGAGCTCCCTCCCTGGCATCTCTTTGAGAACTGTGGACAATCCACTATAATGCCATCGGTCAGCAAGCGGATATACCAAGTAGGATGTCATGTAGAATTTAGAGGTCTTCTTTACATTAATGAATTTCTCATGAAAGCAATTACTGATTATCTCTCCCCAATAGAACATGGTGTCCTGTCCACAGACAATTTGTTCGGTGAAATACACCATCCATTCCTAGAAGAAGGTCACTGTAGGAAGGCCCATTATTCTATTCAACAAGGTAACCAGATCATGGTAGTCCTTGAAGAAATCACTACGGTATAGCTCCTGAGGAACCGTGGCAGGACTACCCCATTTCTCCTTCAACCAATACTGGTTGATCAACTTCTTGCACTTCAAAGGATCCTCATACCATAATGTGTTGCACTCCCGGATAGTTGGGGTCTCCATGCTTTTGAAGATGGGTATGTGGAGGGTTTATCTTATCCCTAGAGGGAAAATATCAACTAGGATGTTGCCATCCCTATTCACAATGTTCCTTGTTTCAAGTTGGTATGCTTCCCGACATGCCATCACCATCTCGGGGGCAATCAAGGTGGGAGGGAAACCCACAACCTTAGAAAGTCTGCTACTTCTGATTAGCTTGGAGTTCTCGGTCTTTTGCTCTATCTTGACTCTTTGTGTGAAGTCATCAATATCAACGTGCCCGATGTTGGTGTCTGTGATATATTTCCACTTAGTTGTAACTTTGGAGTGCAATGGCACTCCCTGGAACTTGAACCTCATTTGGTCCTTGTCTTTCGTGCCTCAGGGAGTTTTGGCAGTTCTTTTCCCTCTGTCCTTGGTTGCTCCTGAAGTTTCTGCACCAAATTCCATAAATCCTGCATAGAGAGATGAGAGTTAGCAAAATTAAACATGAGGATGCAGCCTTAGAAAAACTCCTACAATTCAAGGTTAGATCTGAAATTGCCATTTAAGAAAATTCTAACACTTGATTAAAATAACACTGGAAGGCAAACGGGTGACCCAAGCTCCAGGGGCTAGACTTCTCCTTCCAGAATGTTGTTTTGAAAGGAAAAATAGGGGAAGGAGTCCCGAATGATTCCCCCCAATCTTGGATTTTCTTAACAAAGGGTTCATACGGGAGAAGGTCAATTTTAAGCACATGGGTCGAAATCCGTTTTCAATTTGGAGGTCATTTGAGTCACTGTTTTAGGCATTCAGGCCTAAGCTGCAGGAAAGTTGTCAAGGGTCGGATGTTCGAAACAACGTTGGGCAAACAACATTCCAAAAGCGAGGTTCTGGAGTTTGAGCTACAGGGGTCGGGAATCCGTTTAGGGATAGCTATGTGTAAAGGCGAAGCACAGATGAAAGTCCGGGATGCGCTTCCCGGAGGATCAAACTCGAGGTGGGTTCATATGTTTGTCCAAGACTTCAGAGGTGAGTCGAGGTTTAGGGCCCAAAAGTCGGGAAGATTTCTTGCGATAGTCATATGGAATGACAAAGTAGAGACGGTGTCCCGAGGATGGAATTCCGAATGCCGGTGTTTGAAGATAACTTTGAAGTTCAACTTTTGTCATAAGTTTCAGGCAGATTTTGCAAGCTCGGGGATTGAGATCTGGGAGGTCGTTAGGGGAAGTCCGAGTGAAATGGTGTAAAAAATAGGTAACTCTGGGGTACATAACCCACGAGGAGCTTCTTTTTCAGAGCGATTTTAGCTAAGTTTATGCCACAACCGGAGAGAGGCTCGGGCCCGAGAGGTGTGGTTTCCTGCCCCGAAGAACAGCGATGGGATGACAGGGTTCCGATTTTTGTTTTGAACCTCCTGTGGGTTGCTTTTCAATTTTCAAACTTTTAGGGAATTGGATGAGATGTTATTCTACTAGATTCCTAGTCCTTTTCTCCTTGTTTCTTAGTTTTGATTTACGAAGTTTAGAAAATGAAATGACAGTCAAACAACGATCCTACCTCGGGGGCCCGAAGAAGCAGAATGTCGAATCCTTGAAGAAAGACGAAGTTGAAGCCTAGGCGCGAAGGCAGAGATTGCTAGGGTCACACTGTGCTCTTTAGTTCTTCTTGACATGTGAAAATGATGGGTCAAAACTTGTTTAAATAACTCCTAAGTGCAATTAATACCCCTTAATGAATGTTGGTACGATGACTCTTGTGTTAGGTGAGTTTAAATTTTAGGATGACAATGGGAGAACTGGAGCCCAAGGGTCAGAAGGATGTCAGAGCATAGCCATTTCAATTTTTGACAAGTAATGCAAATGGCCAAGGATACATTGGGATCTGAGGTCCAGGAGGATGCTGACCATCGATCGTTCAGAACAATAGAGCCACAAGGGAAACCCGATGGTTCGAACCTGGAGGGTCCCACGGAAGCTAGAAAGGCAAACTAACAGAGAAAACCCAAAAGGTCTTAAGACTTAGAAACTTTCAGAGGGGAAAAATATGGTCAACCTAAAATGAGACTTTGAAGAACATGTTGACCATCAAGGATACCAAAATGGGGGCACACAAAATGAGGCGAAAGCAAAAAGGACCCGACAAGGTGAAAGGAAAGAGAGGGTCCCCGTTCTGAATGGGCCGTGTGCGCTATAGGCACAACAATAATTATGGAGGGTAAGGAGATGGCATGGTTCGAGAATAACTAAGAGTTGAGAATGTTGATGTCAAGGAGAACAAAAGAGTGGATGCACAATTCAAAAATGAAAATGAATGGTTGAGTAAGGATGAGGTGAAGCCAAATATTTCAAAGAATAACAAAGAGAAAATAATGTCTAACAAACAACATGAGGTGGTTAAAGAAGTGAAGAATGAAGAAGAAGAATATGATTTCTTTAATATGTTTGTTTCTTATGTAGGTACATAAGAGAAAGTGGATGAAAGAGAACATAAAAATCTAATGGTAGTCCAAGCTAAAGCTAGAATGAGGAGACAAGCAGAACACCATGGGTATATAGTGCCAAATTGGCTTTGGCTCAAGAGGCATGTTGTTGGATCAGAAAGAACAAGTGAACCATTTGAAACAAATGTGGTTCAAATTAAAAAAAAGGAATCAATGCACACATGCAAAATAATTGAAAAACAAGAAAGAAGATTCATATTTGAGATGGAACTCAATTTTTCTTTTCAGTGGGGAGTATGGTGCAGGAGCACCTTAGGTTCAGTAGGTTAAATGAAAATTGTAATTTTTGTTTTCTTATGTTTGTTTTATGTAATAAGGTCATCTAAGAACATTTTGGGTGTGTTAGAGTCCATATTAGGTTGTTAGGAGTGTTGGTGCCTCAAGATGCTTAAAGTTGTCAATTTTGCAAAATGTTGTCAATGTGGTAAATGTTGTGAAACATGGAATATGAAAAGACACAAGTGTGAATGAAGGAATTAGAATGGTTGTAGTTTGAAAATAAGTTGTAAATGGTTGGTAAATGTTTAAATAGCCTTGGGGAGGTCAAAACCAAGGTGGTGGTGACATTTTTGAAGTGAAATCAATAAAAGACATCCTTGTTTCTACATTTCTGAACATTAAATTGTTGTTTCAGAGCTTGGTACGGCCTTGTATAGCCAGTTCATGATCTAAAAACAATTGGAGGTTGTTTTTATTTGAATATACTTTCATTTTATTTTTGTTTCATTGATTTTTATTGAGTATTAAGAAAGTTACAAGCGTTTTGGTGAAAGTAGTTAGAAACCCTACCCAGGGTTCCTAGTGGACTTGAAAAATGCATTTCTTGCAATTCCCATGGTAGAAATTCCTAAAAATTGGTGAAATGGATTTTCATTCCTCAAAATTACAGGTCTAGGGGAGAAGTTTTGCATGTGTTTTGATGATGTCCTAGGTCAGATCTCTTCATGTTCTAGGCCTAATTGGCAGAAGGATAGTCCATTTTTGAAGAATTTTGTACAAAGTAACCTACATTGATTCTAAGATATGTTGTACAAGGTCCAAATGGGTGTTAAGATCAAGTTGTCCATTTTTTATGGTTTCCGTACAAAGGACTATGCCTTAGTTTTGAAGTATAGTCGTAAATGAGGAAAAGGGTATCTAAAAGTGATTTTACATTTTGGAGATCATGCTTACTATGAGAGTTATGATTGGAAAACTAGTTTCAAAAGGCTACTAGGAGATTGAGGTCTAATGAATGAAAACCCACCATTTGATGTTTGAAAATTTGAAAGTTTGATTGGTTGATCTAGTGTTGAGGTTATCCACCCTTCTTTGCATCATATTAGAGGTTGGAGTTTTTGTGGCAAGGGGTCTTCTGTTCTCAATTACAAGTTCTTTGTTTCCAACTTTAACTATTGCTAGTTGTGCAAGCAAGTCTAACTTTGACCCATGTCTATAAGTATGCAATTTTTCCTCCAATTCTTGAATTTTCAATTCCCTTTCTTTGTCCCTTTTCTCATAGGGTTTTTACCAGTTCTTCTAATTTTTTTATTCTCTCTAGTGCTTCTTGCAATTCTTTCCTAACATTTCTTTCTTCTAAAAAAAATTCCTTATCTTTCAAAAAATGTTCATCACCAACCCCTGTGTACTCATAACCCTCACTATCAAGGCTAATTGGGGTTCTCTTCTTGGTTCTATTTGCAACAAAAATGTCCTCTAAATCTGAGTTAGAGGTGGTGGAGATATACCATTTCCTTTTTTAGGAACATGTACATTTTCAGATACATTGTCCTTGAGATCTAAGTTATTATCTACTGTCACAATATCTTCTTTTTCTTCTTCTAGTTTCTCAATACTACCCCTCATAGCACCTTTCCTTTTCAAGTGGTGTGAATGCCTTGGTTGAGTGGGCTTCTTTTTTTTTTCACCTTTGAAGGTGCGGAAGAAGAACCACCTCTCTTCTTTTTGGTTTTAGGATTTTTGGAGGTTGGGGTTTCATGCACCTCTTTTTTTGTAGGTTGATCAAATGTTGTGTGTGGTGATCTTTGCACAATTTTCTCCTTTGATTCTCCCCTATTGCAGGTAGGTGAAGCAAAAGGTGAAATAGGGAGAGTTTCCCTTGAAAATTCAACAGGCGACTCTAGGTTTTCTAGAACTACTAGTTCCTCAAGAATATTATTAATGTCTTCACAAATTAGAAAGCTTTCCTAGGACACTTGTGGATAATGAACCCTAAGGATTCTCTTCACTAGCAAGGTAACCAAATAGTAATATGATAGAGTTAAATCATTTATCTTCCTTTGGTACTCAGAGCCCATTATTTTTAACAAATTGTAAACGAAATTAGGTACATTGACCAATCTATTGCGAAAAGGTGACTCAATAGCTTAAAATGCACAATATATAATGGATTGTCTACCATCACAAGTGAATTAATAATATAATAAGCACAAGAATCCCATACCCATGGAAGTGACAATCTCTTAGTACCTTGTGATGGTGAATCAATGTTTTCTCCTACCTCCCTAAATTCATCCTTGGTAGCTACTACATTCACTCTAGCAAGGAATTTAGCTCCATTCCTTGGTATACCTGATACTTTTACAATTGCAGCCTTTGAAGCATCCACTCTTGATCCTTTGACAGTGGCTTCATCATGTTGTCGTGTTGTTACAAATTGCCTTGTCATGTCTTTGTTATATTCTATTAGTGTCAAAAAGTAGCCTAACCATCATACTCTTATAAAAATAGGCAAGATTAACTTGTCCTCCAATATTTATTGATGTGCTAATGGTTCCATTCTAAAATATCACCTCCATGATAAATATCCTTACTCTTCTCAAACTCTGGAAACTTAGCTAAAAATTCAATTTCAACAACCCACCAACCCTCTATATCTGTTATAATTGTATGCACTTCTTTCATTGAAAATTCAATTGCTATGTCTCTTACTCCTCTATTTTAGCTTGAATCAGCTTCAATTGGCTCAAAATTTAGGGAATTGACAACACAAATATTGCAGGTGCAAAAGGGTATAAAGGAAAAAAAGGCTTGTATGTTTTTCTCTGTGTTTTTCTTTTGATGGAAAAAATTAAATTTTGGACTATGTACTATCTCCCCCCCAACTTAAAACCTCACTTCAATACACGTGACTAGATGGAGGGTATGATTAATGAGTATGGAAAAATATTAATAAGTGAAAATCATGCAAAATTAAATGTGAGGGCATATTGAATGCATCAGAAATCTATGTTAATTATGGAAAGTTAGTAAACATACCCATCAATTGAGATGAACATAACTATGTGCATGTGAAGTTGTTGGAAGAGTGTGTGTAGCATGATTTTGATTTAAAATTGGTTAATTGCAATGGATGGTGGAATTGTTGGAAAAACAAGGATAGACAACTGAGAGGGGGGGTGAATCAGTTGTCATAAAATTTCAAACTTCTTTAACCTTATTAACCTTTAATCTCAGATCTGATAAATAACAGTGAAAGCATGAATCAATAACACATCATAAACACACATAACACCAATATTTTTACTTGAAAACCCTATTAGGGGAAAAACCATGGTGGAGGTTAATCCACAAGTTATACCCTATTAAAAGTATAAGAAAAATGAATAAGGAATGCACATGCATTCAAGCACACTTCCTAGAGCTCACTGCTCAAAGAAGACACACTGTCTTACATAAAAATTTTAGATTAAATCCATCTAAAGAGGTTGAACTGAGAAATTAGCTTCTTCAAAAGCCTGATGGCAGTTCTGGTTAGGCACATAAACACTCCTTCACACTGTGCTCAAACTTCTTCACACTCTACTCTACAATTGAATGATTTGATCTCTATTTGCACATTTCACATTCACACTTCTCACACATACTTCATGCACGTTTAAAATGAATAAAAAAATCTCTCTTATATATCCACTTCATGGAATTATATTAACAACTTTTTTGTCCAAAAATAAAAGAATAAATGAATATAAACTGTCGGCCCAATTCATGAAAAAATCTCAATGTGCACCAACCGAAGTCGGTCAAAACATAATGAAGACCTAAAAATAAATCCTCAAATGCACCAAGCATTCAAAAATTAATCCATGAGGATCCACAACACGCTACAACAACCATGTCGACCAAGAACATGGTAACCCGAACGCACAAAAGAAAAACATCTAATCACGATCACACTGATCAACGCGGATGTGCAAAAAGGACAGAGAATGATATAGAAACATCAACAAACATCGCAGGAGCATACACAAAAACTCAAATTACCATAATTATATTTTCTTCTTCTAGAAACACCAGCTACAATAACAAAATAACCACAGGAACACAAAAACTCACAACTTGCTCCAATCTTGATGCACACCTCTAAAACTTCTGGAGTATAAAATAGATAGGCTCAGCAACAAACCCTATAAAGCATAAATAATGAATGTCAACATACTGAATTTTCCACCACATTGAACTTCATAGCTTCACAAAAAACCTTTAACATATTTTTTATAATTTTCTCAATATCCTCGACATATACAGCCTTTAAGACATCAATGACAACCACATATCAGCAACACAACCACAACATCCAACAATCTCCCCCTTTGGAATTGATGGAAACACATGATGTGAAAAATACCATCAACATAACTAACTCTTCTCCAACAGTCTCCCCTTTACACATTGCTTTTCTCATATTGTTCTTCTCCTCATTACTCTTCTCCCCCTTAGTTCATACAAATTTTTTCACATTACTCTTCTCCCCCTTTGACATAAATGGAAAAGGTATACAAGCTTTGAACCACATATTTGAATCATTTGACTACTCCCCCTGAGTAGCAACCACCACAACATCAATACGGATAAAGATATGACTATGAATGCATAGACTGATGTAAAGACTTGCATCTTAGTTCTGATTAGGAGGGGAAATCACCCCTAACTTTCCTTTGAGATACTCAAAAGTATCCTTAGGCAAAGGCTTAGTAAATATGTCTGCAATTTATTCCTTAGTAGGCACATACTCCAGTCTGACTTCTTTATCACTCACTTTGTCTCTTAAAAAGTGATATTTGATAGATATATGTTTTGTCTTTGAATGCAACACCAAATTCTTAGAAATGTTTATGACACTTGAATTATCACAAAATATAGTAATAGGCTCATCATACTCAATTTTGATATCTCATAGCATCTGCTTCATCCACATTACTTGAGTACAATTGTTTGCAACAACAATATATTTTGCCTCAGCAGTAGATAAGGAAATGAAATTCTTCTTTTTACTTAACCAAGACACCAACTTCTTCCCCAAGAAGAAGGCACCACCACTAGTAATTTTCCTATCATCCACATCTCCCACCCAATTTGCATTAGTAAAGGTGCTCAAAGTAAGATAATCATCTTTAAGATACCAAAGAACAATGTCAACTATCCCTTTCAAGTATCTGAAAATTATCTTCATAGCAGTTACATGAGATTCCTTCATATTAGCTTGATATCTAGCAACCATACATACAACATTCATGATGTTTGGTCTAGTCTGAGTCAAATAAATTAATCCACTGATCATTGACCTATATCTTGTTTCATTTGCCTTAGGAGAATCATCATTCCATGTTAACTTGCATCCAGTTACCATGGGTGTACCAACTAGCTTTGAGTCTTCCATGCCAAAAAATTCTAGTAACTCTCTTACATATTTGGACTGAGATATAAAGATTCCATTATCTAACTAAGTAATTTGCGATCCCAACAAGAATTTGATCTCTCCAATCATTGACATCTCAAACTCACTTTTCATTTCATCAATAAACTTCATACATAAGTCATCATTACCTTCAATAATAAACTCTTTATCCGGATCCATCTTAAAATACAAATTATTGTTAGCAGTACCTTTATTGAATCCAAACTTCAACAAGTATTTATCCAGTCTAGCATACTAGGCTCTAGGGGATTTCTTGAGTCCAAACAGTGCTTTCTTCATCGAAAAACCATATATCCTTTGTCAGTCAATTGAAATCCATCTGGTTTCTCAATATATACTTCTTCTTCTAGCTCACCATTTAGAAATGCTGACTTTACATCCATTTGATATAATTTGTAGTTCTTAAAAGCAACATAAGAAAGAAACAATCTTATAGCTTCAATTCTAGCAATAGGGGCAAAGGTTTCTTCAAAATCAATACCTTCCATCTATAAGTACCCTTTACATACCAATCTTGCTTTATTCCTGACCACTTCACCTTGCTCATTCAACTTATTCCAAAAGACCCATTTGGTTCCAATCACATTTTTATCCTAAGGTCTGGGAACAAGAATCCATGTATCATTTTTCTCTATTTGCATTAGTTCTTCCTTAATTTCTTCCATCCAATATTCATCTTTATATGCTTCATTAATATTGTTGGGCTCAGTCTTGGAAATTAGACAATACTCTTTTGCAATTCTTCTTCTAGTTTGCACACCTTTGTTCTTATCTCCTATAATCTGATTTTCAGAATGATTTAGCTTTACATACCTTGGAACTTTGGGATTCTCTCAAACTTATGGTTCTTCTATTCTTTCTTTTTCACTTCCACTAGCTTTTCCTTCTAGACTCTCTTGATTCACCTAAACAATTTGAACTTGATTTTGTGTCTGAGAATTCTTTCCTTTATCAATACTATCATGTTGGTCATTTGAATCATATCCACAATATCTAGATGATCTAGCAGTGTCTTCATCAACTCTGACATTTTCACTTTCAACCATTTCCCTTAACATTCTATTATAGCACCGGTAGGCCTTGCTCTTAGTAGAGTAACCCAGAAAGATTCCTTCATCACTCCTAGCATCAAAATTGCCTATATCTTAATCTCTCTTGATATAACATCTACTTCCAAAGATTTTGAAATATTTAACATTAGGCTTATAACCAAACCATAGCTCAAAAGGAGTCTTACCATAATTACCATTGACATTTACCAGATTAATAGTATATACATTAGTGCTTACAACTTCTCTCCAATAGATATGAGGAACATTACCTTTCAACATCATAGTTCTAGCAAAATCTGGAATTTTTTCTTTCTTTCTCTCAACAACTCTGTTCTATTGAGGGGTCCAGGGAGCAGATAACTGTCTCTTGATTCCATGCTCTTCCAAGAAATAATCGAACTCCCGAGAAGTGAACTCACCACCTTTGTTTGAACTTAAGCATTTAATCTTCAAACTTGTCTCATTTTCAGCCATAGATTTGAAACTTTTGAAATTTTCTAATGCTTCATGTTTTTCTCTCAAGAAAGCAACCCATATAATCCTAGAGTAATCATCAATAAGGAACATAAAGTACCTTTCTTCTTGTAGACTTTTGATTCTGGAGGGATCACATAGATGAGTATGCACCAGCTCCAATACTCCATTAGAATGATGTTGTTTGCTCCGAAAATAAATTCTAGTATGTTTTCCCATTTAACATTCCTTGCATATGGTGTTAGTAAGCTTCACTAGCTTAGGAAGATCTCTAACTGCTTGAGTGGATCTTACTTTGAAAATGTTATCAAAAATCACATGACATAGCCTCCGATGCCATAACCAACTTAAATCAAATTGAGCAATTAAACAACTTTCACTAGCAACACTTAGGTGAAAAATGTTACCTCTTGTCTTTGTACCTGAAGCAATTACATTTCTAGAACATCCCAATATCTTGCATTTTCCATCTTTGAACTAAATATTGTATCCCTTGTCAACCATCAGTCCAACACTCAACAGATTATGCTTCAATCCTTCTACATAAAGGACATCATCAATATTATATTTAGCACCAAGAGAAATAGCACCTCTGACATAAATCACACCAACATTGTTATCTCCAAATCTTACAACACCGTCATATTTCTCCAAGCTTATAAACTTGCTTTTGTCACCAGTCATATTATGTGAGCATCCGTTGTCAATCACCCACTCATCCTTTTCTTCAATTTTGACTGCAAGAGCTTTCTCAATATTCTTATCACTAGTAGATTCAATGGACACCTGACCATTTTCCTTGATAGCAATCAATACCCATCCATCTTCATTTCCATTTTCTTTATCAGATTCATCATTAGTAACACCTTCTTCAACATAATAACATTTCTTTTGAAACCTAGGTTTTTAAGGTTTGAACCTAGGAACTCTTTCAGGACACCTTGATGCAAAATAACCTATCTTATTGCAAGAGAAACATTTAATAGGAAAATTTCCTTTATAATTACCTTGTCCTTTGGCTTCTCTTTTCATAATCAATGCTTCCAGCGCTTCTAACTCTCTTTCTTCATCTTCAATTTGTTTCATCTCATCTTCATACTTGAATGTCTTTCTAGAACTTTCTTGGATCATATCTCCATTATTCTTGTTGCTATCACTTCCCACACCTTTCCACTACTCAGAATTGCACTAGTTCCTCTGCCTTTAGCTCCGCCACCTGCTTCTAGAATGCTCCTTTGCGTTTGTCAGAAATAACACTAGTCAATTCCTTTTATAAACGGTGACCTAATTACTTCCTTTTTATGTGTTTTTCATTACTTTGAGGTGTGTTTGCTCAAAATAACAAGATAATTATTATAACAAGAGATTCAAATATCAATAATTTAATTGAATTTGACATCCATCCTGGGCAGTATATTAAAATCATCATACATAATAAATATCCATCCAAAATTAATCATCGACCACTTTTAATATATATAAATTGACAAGTCAATACTGATAAGATCATTATCATGTATAACTAAAAAAAGTGAAAGTAAAATATTCCAGTAGATCAATAGCATGTCAAAATGATACATGTCCAATAGTAGACATAAGTCAAAATGATACATGTAGAAATTAAATAAGTAAAATTGATAAATTATGTAACTCAAATTGATACAACTCAAGATGATACATGTCCAAATGATATAAGTGAAAATGATAAATTTCAATATTATAAAACTCAATAATATGGTATTGTAGGCCGTGAAAATGATACATATGATAGTAACCATGAAAAGAGGCATCATAACAATATATCAGCAATGATCCATGATGCAGTGTAAATGATCATAAATGTCATTGGGTACTACCAACAACTACCTCATCATCATCACCAATATCATTATCATGATCATCATAATGATATACCAACAATTATCCATGAGGCATCATCATCATCATCATCATCATCATCATCACATCATCGTCATCATCATCATCGTCATCATCATTGTCATTGGCCTCGGTGTCTTTCGTATCTACATCATCATCATCCTCTGCCATGTGATTTGTGCCAGTAGAACCAATATTTTTTGGATCTATATCATGATGAGGACCATCTTGATCTTTTGGAAGACCTGTGTTCTACAAAAAAAACATTTAAAATGAAAATTTATTATTTATTTCATGCAATAATTTATTTTTTTGTTATATATGTAATATTGAAACATACAAGATGAAACCATAATCAAATTACATCATATCAAAGTGCACATACCAAAATAAAATTTCAAAAAATTTAAAGCTAATATGTGATTCCAATGATGTAAAACATGCAACAATTCTAATAAACGTTAGTAAAGATCATAAAAAAAATTCTTATACAATTTAACTATCAACTGTAAACTCTATTACATAACCTTAAGTGCCAACCCTCTTCAAAAGAATGAGAGATTGTAAGAAGATTAGTTGTAGGGGGCATTGGTACAAGAGATGGACATGGATCTTCCAAGTCATCCACTGAGATGGTTTCATACACAAATGTGGAAGATATCCTTGTTTCTAGAGAGTTGATGATTCGGGTTGATACGAAAAATGATGTTGTTATGGTACCCATATATGGCATCATGGTTCCATTTCATATAGCCACCATCAAGAGTGTTAGAAGCCAACAAGATGGAGGGAATTATTATATAAGGATAATTTTCAATGTTCCAGGTGTTGGATGTTGTGGTTGCATTGTTGATATGTGGTTGCCATTGATGTCAACACTATTAGCATTGGTGATTCTGAAGGCTGTATATGTCGAGGATATTGAGAAAATTGTAATAAATATATTGCAGGTAGTCTATGATGTTGTGAATATCCAAGTGGTGATAAGTTTTGTACATTGATTTTTAAGTGTCAAACATTAAAGGGTTTTTTGCTAAGCGTATCTAGTTTATTGTTCAAAATTTTCAGTGGTACACATCAAGAATTCAGAAATTTATGAAGATCTATGTTCCTACAGTTATTCAGTTATTATAGCAAGTGTTTCTGGAAGATGAGATTGTAATTCTGGTAAATTTGGTTGTTGTGTATGTTTCTAAGATGATCAATAATGTTTCTAGATCATGCTCCAACAATTCAATATGCCCGCATTGATCGGCATGTTCGTGATTAAATATTTTTCCTCATGTATTCAAGTGTTTCATGTTCTTGGCCGAGATGATGGTGATAGTGTGTTGCGGATCCTTATGGATTAATATTTTATTGTTTGGTGTGCTCAAGGATGTTGAGTTAGGTCTTTTCTATGTTGTGACTGACTTAGGTTGGTGCACATTAAGAATTGTTCATGTATTAAGGCCGAAAGTTTTAATTTATTCTTTATTTTTGGCCGACAGAGTTGTTGATATAAATCCATATAGCGGATATATAAGAGCAATTGTCTCTTCATTGTAAATGTATGATCCATGTATGTATGTGAAATATATGTGTGAAT
Source organism: Sequoiadendron giganteum (assembly GCA_007115665.2). Lineage (NCBI taxonomy): Eukaryota > Viridiplantae > Streptophyta > Pinopsida > Cupressales > Cupressaceae > Sequoiadendron > Sequoiadendron giganteum. The sequence continues at coordinate 170,982,577 of VCHN02000014.1, read as the reverse complement.
AAATCTCAAATCATTCAGGAGCAGAGCAAAGTGTGAAAGATTTTGAGCATAGTGTGAAGGAGTTTGAGCAGAGTGTGTAGAAGTTTTTCAGTGTCTAACTGGAACTGTCATCAGGATTTTGTAGAAGCTAATTTCTCAGTTCAACCACATCAGATGGATTTAATCCGATTTTCCTATGTAAGGCAATGAGCCTTCCCTTTGAGTAGTGATCTCTAGGCAGTGTGCCTGAATGCAAGTGTATTCTTTATTCATTCTTCATTATACTTCTAACAGGGTATAATCTTGTGGACTAACATCCACCGTGGTTTTTCCCCTAACAAGGTTTCCACGTATAAAAATCTTGGTGTTCATGTGTCTCTGATGTTTTATTGATTTATGCTTGTATTTTTATCATATCTAAGTTTAAAGGTTGATTAATGTTGAATAATTTTGATTTTGGTAAAAATTGATTCACCCCCCCTCTCAGTTGTCTATCCTTGTTTTTCCAACAATTGGTATCAAAGCAGGTTCCTTTCAAGGGAAAAATTAACAACTTGAGGTGATCCGAGATGAAATATTACAAGAAGGATAGTCCTAGATTTGATGGAGTAACCTACTCTTTGTGGAAAATCAGAATATAATGTCATTTGAAGTGTATTGGTGAGCCTTTCTGGAAAATTACAAAGAATGCATATACTATTCCTTAGAATGGTCCCTCTACTGCTGAAGAAATCAAAGAAGCTGAAACAAATACCAAGGCTATTGAAGCATTGTTGAGTGCTTTGATAGATTCAAAGATGACAAATGTGATAGGTCTAAAGACTGCACATGAGATCTAGAAAAAGTTAGAAATATTGTATGAAGGAGATGCACTAGTGAAAGTTGCTAAGCTACAGAGTCTAAAATTCAAGTGGGAGGACATGAAGATGAGTGAAGATGAGAACATCCTCTCTTTATCTCAGAAGATAAATGAACTGGTGATGAGACTTAGATGTGCTAGTGGAGTTTTGGATGAAGAGGAGATTGTGGCTAAAATACTTAGATCTGTGCCTCCTTCCTACAAAAAAAAGGTCATGCTATTGATGAACTCAAGACAGTGATAAATGTGACAAGAGACATGCTGATTGGAAAACTTGCTGCCTTTGAGTTAAGTGAATTTGGTGAATCTACTCCTAAGACTAAATCTGCATTCAAGGCTACTATATCTAGGAAAAGAAAGCATAGATATGATTCGAGAGAGAGTTCCAAAAAGACATTCAAGTATGAAGATGAGATGAAATAGATTGAAGATGTAGAAAAAGAATTAGAAGAACTGGAAGCATTGATTGTGAAAAGAGAAGCCAAAGGTCATGGTAAGTATAAAGGAAACTTACCTATTAATTTTTTTTCTTGAAGTAAAATAGGTCATTTTGCATCAAAGGTGTCCTGAAAGAGTGTCCAAGTACAAACCTAATAAGACTGGATTTCAAAAGAAATTTTATTATGCTAAATAAGGTGTTATTGATGATGAATCTGATAAAGAAACTGGAAATGAAGATGAATGGGTATTCATTGCTATCAAAGAAAATGGTCAAGTGTCCACTAAATCTACTCATAATGTGAATGTTGAGAAGGCTCTTGCAGAAAAAATTGAAGAAAAGGATGAGTGGGTAATTGACAGTGGATGTTCACATCATATGACTTGTGACAAAAGAATGTTTGTAAGCTTGGAAAACTATGATGGTGGTGTTGTAAGATTTGGAGACAACACTTCTGGTGTGATTCATGGCAGAGGCACTATTTCTTTTGGTGGTAAGCACAATACTGATGATTTTCTTTATGTAGATGGTTTAAAGCATAAATTTTTGAGTGTTGGACAGATGGTAGACAAGGGTTACAATCTTCAATTCAACGATGGTAAGTGTAGGATAAGGGGAAGTTCTGGAAATGTGATTGCTTTAGGTACAAAGACAAGAGGTAATATTTTTCACTTGAGTGTTGCTAGTGAAAGTTGTTTAATTTCTCAAGTTGATGTAAGTTGGTTATGGCATAGGAGGTTGTGTCATGTGAACTTTGATAACATTGTCAAAATAAGTTCCTCTCAAGTAGTCAAAGATCTTCCTAAGTTAGTGAAGCCTACTAACACTATGTTCAAGGAATGTCAGATGAGAAAGAAGACTAGAAATTCTTTCCGGAGCAAACAATATAACTCTAATGGATTACTGGAATTGATACATATTGATTTATGTGGTCTATCCAGAATAAAAAGTCTTCAAGGTGAAAGGTACTTTATGTTACTTATTGATGATTACTCTAGAATGATATGAGTTGATTTCTTAAGAGAAAAACATGAAGCATTAGAAAATTTCAAAAGCTTCAAAGCTATGACAGAGAATGAGACAAGCTAAAAGATCAAATGCTTAAGGTTAGACAAAGGTGGTGAATTAACTTCCTGGGAATTCAATTATTTTTGTGAAGAGCATGGAATCCAAAGACAATTATCTACTCCTTGGACCCCTCAACAAAATGGATTTGTTGAAAGAAATAACATAACCATTCTAGACATTGCTAGAACCATGATGTTGGAAGCAAATGTTCCTCATTTCTACTGGAGAGAAGCTGTAAGTACTGCTATGTATACCATTAACTAGGTAAATGTCAATAGTAATTTTGGTAAGACCCCTTTTGAGTTATGGTTTGGTTATAAGCCTACTATCAAATATTTCAAAAATTACAAAGTCTATCAGATGGATGTAAAGTCAACATTTCTAAATGGTGAGCTAGAAGAAGAATTCTATGTTGAACAACCAGATGGATTTCAACTGAATGACAAAGAAAACATGGTATTCCAATTGAAGAAAGATCTCTATGGACTTAAGCAAGCTCCTAGAGCTTGTTATGCTAGATTGGATAAATACTTGTTGAAACTTGGATTCAATAAAGGAACTACTGACAACAATTTGTATTTCAAGTTGGATCAAAATAAAGAGTTGATCATTGAAGTTTTTGTTGATGACATTATTTTTGAAGGTGATGATGATTTGTGTATGAATTTTTTTGGTGAAATGAAAAGTGAATTTGAAATGTCAATGATTGGAGAACTGAAATTCTTCTTAAGATTACAAATCACTCAATTAGAAGATGGAATCTTTATATCCTAGTCCAAATATGTAAAAGAGTTACTAAATCTTTTTGGAATGGAAGACTCAAAACCATTTGGTACACCTATGGTAACCGGATGAAAACTTACATAGAATGATGATTCTCCTAAAGCAAATCAAACAAGATACAAGTCAATGATTGGTGGATTACTTTATTTAACTCAGACCAGGCCATATATAATGAATGTTGTATGCATGGTTGCTAGATATCAAGCTGATCCAAAAGAGTCTCATGTAACTACTGTGAAAATAATCTTCAGATACCTAAAAGGAACAGTTGACTTTGGTCTCTGGTATCCTAAGGATGATGATATTATCCTGAGCGCTTTCACTGATGCTGATTGGGTAGGAGATGTGGATGACAGGAAAAGTACTAGTGGTGGTGCATTCTTCCTAGGGAAGAAGTTGGTATCTTGGCTAAGAAAAAAGAAAATTTCCATTTCATTATGTACTGTTGAGGCAAAATAAATTGCTTCCGCAAATAGTTGTACTCAAGTATTGTGGATGAAGCAGATGCTGAGAGATGTCAGAATTGAGTATGAAAAACCCATTTCCATATTTTGTGACAATTCAAGTGCCATAAAAATTTATAAGAATCCAGTGTTGCATTCAAAGACAAAGCATATATCCATCAAATATCACTTCTTGAGAGATAAAGTAAGTGACAAAGAAGTCAGACTAGAGTATGTGCCTACAAAGGAAAAAATTGTAGCTATTTTCACTAAATTGTCGCCTAAGGATACTTTTGAGTACCTCAAGAGGCAAGTTAGGGGTGATTTCCCCTCCTGATCAAAACTAAGTGATGCAGGTCATTGCATCAGTCCATAAATTCATAGCCATATCCTATTCCGGATTGATGTTGTGGTGGTTGTTACTTAGGGGGAGTAGTCAGATGTGCTAAATATGAGGATCAGAGCATGTGTACCTTTTCCATTGATGTCAAAGGGGGAGAAGAACAATGTGAAAAACTCTTGAGGTAAGGGGGAGAAGAGTCAAAAGGGAGAAAAGAACTATGAGAGGTGAACTGTAGATCAAAGGGAGAGAAGTATGTGAACAACTAGTTGTGTTGATGGTATTATTTTTCACATCATATGTTGTCATCAATGCCAAAGGGGGAGATTTTTGGATGTTTTGGTTGTATTGTTGATATATGGTTGTCATTGATGTCAACACTATTATCATTGGTGCTTTTGAAGGTTGTATATGTCGAGGATATTGAGAAAATTGTAATAAATATATTGTAGGCAGTCTATGATGCTGTGAAGATCCAAGTGGTGATAAGTTTTGTACGTTGAGTTTCAAGTGTCACACATTAAAGGGTTTGTTTTTGAGCTTATCTAGTATATTTTTCAAAATTTTCAGTGGTATGCATCAAGAATCGAGAAAGCTATGAAGATCTATGTTCCTACAGTTATTCAGTTACTACAACAAGTGTTTTTGGAAGATGAGATTGCAATTTTGGTAAATTTGGTTGTTGCGTATGTTTATGAGATGATCAATAATGTTTCTAGATCGTGCTCCAACAATTAAGTACATCCGCATTGATTGGAATGTTTGTGATTAAATATTTTTCCTTGTGTATTCAAGTGTTTCATGTTCTTAGCTGACATGGTGGCGATAGTGTGTTGTGGATCCTTATGGATTAATATTTTATTGCTTGGCATGCTCAAGGATGTTGATTTAGGTCTTTTCTATGTTGTGATTGACTTAGGTTGGTGCAAATTAAGATTTGTTCATGTATTAAGGTCGACAATTGTAATTTATTCTTTATTCTTGGCCGACAAAGTTGTTGATGTAAATCCGTATAGCGGATATATAAGAGTGATTGTCTCTTCATTGTAAATGTATGCTCAGTGTATGTATGTGAAATATATGTGCCAATAAAGGTCAAATCATTCAGGAGCAGAGTAGAGTGTGAAAGAGTTTGAGCAGAGTGTGAAGGATTTTGAGAAAAGTGTGTAGAAGTTTTTCAGTGCCTAACCGGAATTGTCATCAAGATTTTGTAGAAGCTAATTTCTTAGCTCAACCACATCATATGGATTTAATCTGATTGTCCTATGTAAGGTAGTGAGCCTTCCCTTTGAGAAGTGAGCTCTAGGTAGTGTTCCTGAATGCAAGTGCATTCTTTATTCATTCTTCATTATACTTATAACAGGGTATAATCTCGTGGACTAACATCCACCATGATTTTTCCCCTAACAAGGTATCCACGTATACAAATCTTGGTGTTCATGTGTCTCTGATGTATTATTGATCTATTTTTGCACTGTTAATTATCAGATCTAAGTTTAAAGGTTGATTAATGTTGAATAAGTTTTATTTTGGTAACAACTAATTCATCCCACCCTCTCAGTTGTCTATCCTTGTTTTTCCAACACCAGGTACTGACTTTAATGCCAACTATATGCCAATATTGAAATTCGCTAGCAGTATTTATGTTAAGGAGTTTTCCTTTAGATCCAAGGATTCAAAGCACATCAGCCATGTGGTACAAATGATTAAATCCCATAGACAATCTGTAGCAATGAAAGAGTCCGAAAAGGTAGAGAGAGCTACATTGGTAGCTCAGGAGAAACTTCAGCTTTCATAAACAGAGGAAATTAGGTTGGCAGACTTGTGGATCAGGCCAACATTTGGTGGAAGAGGAAGAAAGATGACTAGAACTCTGGAGGGCCACCATAATAGATTTCAGTATTCAACCATAAGAGAAGAAGAGAGAGCTGATATCATGTATCAAAACATTAATCATGTAATCTTCCAACCAGTGAAGAAGGAGATGATTTATTTTCTTCGTTTTCATTTGCATAACCATATCATGGCGTGGGAACCAAGAAGACCAAGGATGTCCATTTTTATATGTAGTTAATGGATGTGATCCAAACTTTAGGAGGGGCAAGAAGTTCAATGTATGATCCTAATGAAATTGACGAAGAACAACAAGAGAGGGACAGGAAAAATAAAATCAATGCAGAGTTTCAAGGATTTTTCAAGTGAGTAAGAGAGCTATGGGAGTAGCCTCATTAAAATATTTTGAACTAGAGATTGATATACCATTTAGAGAGCTTGGTTTTCATGGAAGAGGAAGAAAAATTATTACTTTGTTTCATTTTCATTTGCATAACCATATCATGGCATGGAAACCGAGAAGCCCAAGGATGTCCAGTTTTATGTGGAGGTAATGGATGTGGTCCAAAATTTAGGAGGGGCAAGAAGTTCAATGTATGATCCTGATGAAATTGAGGAAGAACAACAAGAGAGGGACAAGAAAAATAAAATCAATGCACATTTTCAAGGATTTGTCAAATGAGTAAGAGAGCTATAGGAGCAACCTGATCTAAAATATTTTGAACTAGATTTTGATATAACATTTAGAGAGCTTGGTTTTCATGGAAGAGGAAGAAAGATGATTAATTTGCTTCATTTTAATTTGCATAACTATGTCATGGCGTGGGAACCAAGAAGACCAAGGATTTCCAATTTTATGTGGAGGTAATGGATGTGGTCCAAAATTTAGGAAGGGAAAGAAGGTCAATGTATGATCTTGATGAAATTGAGTAAGAAAAACAGGAGAGGGATAAGAAAAATAAAATCAATGCAGATTTTCAAGGATTTGTCAAGTGAGTAAGAGAGCTATGGGAGTGGCCTCATCTAAAATATTTTGAACTAGAGTTTGATATACCATTTAGAGAGCTTGGTTTTCATGGAAGAGGAAGAAATATGTTTACTTTGCTTCATTTTCATTTGCATAACCATATCATGGTGTGAGAACCAAGCAGACCAAGGATGTATAGTTTTATGTGGAGCTAATAGATGTTGTCCAAAATTTAGGAGGGGCAAGAAGGTCAATGTATGATCCTGATGAAATTGCGGAAGAACAACAAGAGAGGGATAGGAAAAAAAAATCAATGCAAATTTTCAAGGATTTTTCAAGTGAGTAAGAGAGCTACGGGAGTAGACTCATTTAAAATATTTTGAACTAGAGTTTGATATACCATTTAGAGAGCTTGGTTTTCATGGAAGAGGAAGAAACATGATTAATTTGCTTCATTTTCATTTGCATAGCCATATCATGGTGTGGGGACCAAGAAGACCAAGGATGTCCAATTTTATGTGGAGGTAATGGATGTGGTCCAAAATTTAGGAGGGGCAAGAAGGTCAATGTATTATCCTGATGAAATTGAGGAAGAACAACAAGAGAGGGATGAGAAAAATAAAATCAATGTAGATTTTCAAGGATTTGTCAAGTGAGTAGAAACCTCATCTAAAATATTTTCAACTAGATTTTGATATACCATTTAGAGAGCTTAGTTTTCATGGAAGTGGAAGAAAGATGATTCAATTTGCTTCATTGTCATTTGTATAACCATATCATGGCATGGGAACCAAGAAGACCAAGGATGTCTAGTTTTATGTGGAGGTAATGGATGTGGTCCAAACTTTAGGAGGGGAAAGAAGGTCAATGTATGATCCTGATGAAATTGAGGAAGAACAATAAGAGAGGGACAGGAAAAATAAAATCAATATAGATTTTCAAGGATTTGTCAAGCAAGTAAGAGAAATGGTTGAACTCCATTGATGCCAATTCTCAATCTTCGCTTGATGGCATCAAGGAATGGTTGAAATCCATGGATATAAAGTATTATGAAATCATAATGAACTTGACCTGACAGCCAATTTTGAAGACTATTACTGATGATCCAGACAAATTTATTGAAGATGGTGGTTGGGAATTTTTGAATATGGAAGCTAGTGATTCTGATTATGATAATTTAGAAGAGTCAGATCAAGGATATGAACCTTGTTATGTAGAAGAGGTATCATAATCAAATGAGGGAGGTTCAGAAGATGAATCTCTTATGGAGCTAGATGAGGATGATGAAGAAGAAGATTTTGAAGGGGGGGAAGGTAAAACATGGGATGAATTAGAAGTTGAAGCCAAAAATGCAGATAAGGAAAAAGGAGACTAGTTTGATAGTCAAGAGGAAAGGTAAAAGCTACAGGCACCTGATATTAGAGATTCAAGAGGAATTCCTGCCAAGAGGCATAAAGTCAGATGAATTAAGTTGATCTACATACTTATAATATTTATTCATGCACATAAATGGTTCAAATATTTATGCAAATGATGCATATATGTTAACTTGATCAGTGTTGTTAGTTCGGTAGTTTGACTTCTATGACAACCGGCCATTAGGCCATTCTATGTGGGAGAACGTTTGTGTTTTTAATTAGCTTTTTTGGATAGATCTACTTGGTGTTAAGTACATTCCATTTATATTTTGAATGTTAAGAAGTCTAGTATTACACACTTCTCTATGTTGATCAGATCAGGTTCCAAGTTTTTTACTGCTGATTTCTTTATTTATGGAGTTTTTTTAACTTGGAAGATAGGAATTTATTGCCTTTTTAAAAATTAAATGGAAAAATTAAGTGGCTGGTTAGCTATGCCAAGTGATGTAGACTACAAGGATTTCTTAGATCTATAGGATGCCTACCAAGATGCATCAAAACATTCTTACATGTTAAAAGAATGGCAACATCGTGAGGAAGAATGGAAAAGATGCATGTGGATCACTTAGTAGAATGGCAACATGAATTCAAGGAAGCACTCCATGAGATACCATGTTTGAGATAAAATAAGATAAATCAAATCAACATGGGACTAAGTTTCTCAGATGATACAAATCATAACTTAAATGAGGACACTTAAGAGATATTAGAAGACAATGGTCTTTAATTAAAATATGCGATGAAAATAAGGCATGAATGTCACCCACTACCCTTTAAGGAAAACATTTTTTTTTCCTCAACCTGAAATAATGGGACAATTGAGTGGGATCTAGGGCCAACAAAGAAGAACTTTAGAACTCATCCTATGCATCAATAAACAACTCAACAAAAGAAATGAAAATTGACATATTAACACAACAATATCCAACTAATTTATTGAAACTGAAAGTCAACTATTGAAACCTCGTTCTCCATCTAGATTAAAAAATCAGCCCACTTTTTGCTTTGTAACTTTTCCTTTTCAAATTTCTTTGGATGTCGGCCATATTTCTCCTCCTGTCAAAACATGGCACATGGACTAGTTAAACTAATTAATATGCAACCATTTAATTTTTCCTAGGGAAATAAAAAAATAAATCATTTAACATATTAAATATACTTACAAATTTACAATTCAAGGCCTGTAAACCTTTCTGGCCACTGTGATGCGTGGCACAAAGTTTTTGAAGCCTAGCCTTGGAGGCCTTGTCCTAAAACATATACTAATTGAAATTTAACTATGCACAAATAAAATTTAAAAATCGTTTAATAAATTTGATATAATCTTATGAGAAAATTCAAATACTTGCATACTCTCCTCACCAGACTTCCTCTATTCTTCAGAATTATCATATGCTTTTACAAGATCTTTCCATACTTTGACACTTATATCAAGTGGCCTTTTTTGAGCCTTAGCTTGGGAGGAATTTTTTTATCTTCTTTGTTTGGTTGCATCTAAATCTCTTGCAACTTTGATACATTCATAGCTTTACCTTCTTCACAAACCCACTTGTGCCATAATTAGTCTCCATGTCATTGATAACTACGTTTTATAGGTGTATGGGTATCTTTGAGAATGGAAAATTTATATGATCTTTGAACCGTTGAAGGCATGATTCCTTCAACCTATGAACAAACCCTTTTCCAGCATTTATCATTCAAATTTCCCCTGAAACCACATCATATTATATCTTGCTATTGAAGGTACCAATGCAAGATTGAAAACTTGTTGTGGTGGAAGAAGTCTATGTCCCAAGAGTGGGTGGGATAGTGGAAGCCTCTGCTCCCTGTTATATATTCCTAGAGTTTACTATTACTGATTTTCTTTTGGCTCTTTTGCTCAAGCCAGTACTGCTTGGGGAATCAATTGACTCCCTTTCACATGGTTGATTTGGTTGCAATGTTTTAGGGGTTTCACTAGATTGGTTTTCTATGTATCTGGTAAGCATTGTCCAGCGCACATCATCCAATTTTGTTCATTTCCTATGCCCCCAATATGGAAGCCAATGCCTCTTTATCTTTGTCAGTCACATGTCCCTATATATATATAAAATAAATTTCTTCTTTTAAATTTAAAAATAAAAAACTAAAAAGTAAGAATGAAAGAAACAAGGGAAATATTTACAAATCTATAAATTGACAATGAATTACCTCATTGTGGCCAGAGTCTGCTCCCTTTGTTCTCTTCCCTTTATCACTTGAAATTTTGAGGTGACCTAGGGAAAATTATTTTCATCCTATTTGTGGAGGAAAATGAAGTACACACTATATGGTATGGAAGTTTTTGTCCAGTTTGTGGTATGAAAGTTTTACCTTGAATGACTCTCTTTTTGGATTTAAACGCTTATGAATCAATTTCTTGCACACTTGTATATAATATAAATATATTTGAAAGGATATAAATATATGCAAAATGAAACAAATGTATTGTAAAAAAATCAACGCTTGTGCACCTATATAGAATGGTAATCTTTGGGGGATAAAAAGGGTGCAGAGTGCGTTTTTATTGAGAGTTAACAAAAATAGGTCCCATGCTTGAGTCACATCCACTGGTTAGAAAGAAAATGAATGTGTGCATAGAATTAATTTGAAACCATGAGCTCATTGTTCTGTTAAATATTTGTGGGAACAAAAAAAACAAATTGTAACCTTACCTGTGGTGTCATAAACTAAATTGAATTTTTGATCTACTTGCTTGTAGCCCTCCTTCACACCATTTTTCCCTTTTTTTTCCTCTCTTCCTTCACGCGTATTTTTTCTCTTGTCATATCTTCCTTCATGCGGCTATTTTCTCTTGTCATCTCTTCCTTCTTGACGCGGGAAATTTTAAATTTTTGTTCATGGTTCAGTAATCAACGCCATAGTCGACGTAGAAAAGTGCATCTGATTTAGTGCTGCCTTTCAACCAAAAAATGTAATTTTTTTGGGATGCAAAAGGTGGTGCAAAGTGTGCCTAATTTAGCACCGCCTTTCAGTCAAAAAATGTAATCTGTTTGGGATGCAAAAGGTGGCGCAAAGTGCACCTAATTTAGTGCCTAGTAGTGCAAAATTATGTATTTTTCTTGGAAGTTGATAAATAAATTGATCTTAAATGACTTCATCTTCATATGTTCCAAGGGAGCAATCGTGGTTCCCTATTTTATCTATTCCTTATCCCATGCCAATTTTGTGGGTGCAAAACTAATAGAGGTTAGATTTGTGAACTCAAAAATGACCCCTATACAACTAGATGAGTCATCTAAAGTGAGGTTTTGTGTTGGATAGCATATTCGTTGAAATGATATAATTGGTGTACTAAACATTATTTACTATGTTGTGTATTATAGGGGCGAGATGAGGCAATGGCAACAGATCGTGTCATGTCAAATGAGGAGCACACAATGACTGAAGCAGAACATCAAGTACTCAAATTTTGACTTAACTTATGAAAAAATAATTTGATGGAATTTTCTAATACATCCATCTTTTTTCACAGTATTATTTAAATTTATAATGTATTATCCAATATTGACATAAATTAATGCATGTTGTTGATTATTTTAGATGGAGATTGGAGAAAATGTAGAGCATGAGCATTCAACTATCAGAAGAGGAAGATATGTACGTGGACATGGACCTAAAACTGTTAAATCACGTAGACGAAAGTGGGTGTTTGAGGATATGACAATGGATCTTGTAGACACAACAAATGACTGCACTGAACAAGAGGTTGGTCAGGACTATAGTACATGGGATGAATACTTTGAGAAAATATATGACTAAAGTGAGGTTTTGTGTTGGATAGCATATTCGTTGAAATGATATAATTGGTGTAGTAAACATTATTTAATATGTTGTGTATTGTAGGGGCAAGATGAGGCTATGGAAAAATATTGTGCCATATCAAATGAGGATAGAACGGATGAAGCAAGACATCGGGTACTCAAATTTTGACTTAACTTAGGAAAAAATGATCTAATGCAATTTTGTGATACATCCATATTTTTTCACAATATTATTGAAATTTATAATTTATTATCCAATATTGACATAAATTAATGCATGTTGTTGATTATTTTAGATGGAGATTGGAGCAAATGTAGAGCCTGAGAGTTCATCTAGAAAAAGAAGATATGTACATGGACATGGACCTAAAACTGTTAAATCACATAAACGACATTGGGTGGAAGAGGATATGACAATGGATCTTCGAGACACAACACATGATTGCACTGAACAAGAGGTTGGTCAGGACTATAGTACATGGGATGAATACTTTGAGAAAATTGTTGTTTGTGGATGTTTTGTATGTCGTGGAAAGAAACAATTCAAATGAGCAATTGTACAAAGACATTACATATATGATGGGATTCTAGTTGGTAGTATGCCTCCTACAATTGATTCAAATCCAAAAGGAATTTTGGTAAGGAATTTTTGCAATTTGATATAAATAACATGTATACTAATTCATTTAAACATTGTTTTATATTATTTAAATAACTAATTTTTTTCTCAATGGATACTTGTAGGATAAAGTTCTCGATTTAAATTTTTATGGATCATCGAATTCTAAACTTGAGGGAAATGATCATTTATCAGATGATACATCTAGCAAAAATATGTGCCAATATACCAGCTCGAAAGATGAGGAATTGATGAAAACAAGTCACATTACAAGAACCGGTTTAAAGATGCATAATTTTCTTAAAGATAGGGGGAAGGTGAAATACGTACCCTATGAGAATGAATGTGATGGAGATGATGACTTGCCCCTGAGTTTGAGATCAATTTACAAAGATACATTTGATCATCAACTATATTGTGCTTGGCCTAGTGATCAACAACTACCTAGAGTGTATGAGGTGTTTCAATTTTGGGGATACAGCTACATGATATGACCCTCCAATATTCATGGAGAGAATCTAGGCATATTTATTGTACAAAATGTACATGTGGGATCTAAACATAGAAACAATTCAAAACAAACCACCAGGAGATTAATGACATATTTATGGTCCATCATATTATAGTGGTGAATGGAGAAGGCTAGCAAAATATAAGCCTAGTATGTCAACATATGGTCTAAATTTAAATATGTATACACATCATCTCCAATTGGAAAGTGGAAAAGAAATTAATAGAGTTCATCTTATGTATATATATGGTTTTGCATACACACAAAAATATTGCAAGATTTATAAATAGTAGTAAGGGAAGGGACCCTAATGTAAGACCGAATTGTCAATTTGTTGAGGCTATAAATGATAAAGATGGACATATGGAAAGAGAGGTTGATAGATTGATAATGGTTGAGGCTATTAAGGACCTTACCATTGGGGATGAGTTATTGATTGATTACCCCTTCTTAAAATGCACTCTTGCATGAAAGAAAATGGAAGAACAACGTCTCCCTAAGGATGTTCCTAAGGGCAAAAAACCAAAGAATAATAAATAAGTGTGGACTGATGTTTTATTTAAATTATTGTATAAAAAAGGTAGTCTATAAAATAGTGTTCCATTATTCAATTGATGTATATATGTTCATACAATTTTTATTTTTATTTATTAAGCCATATTTGATTATATTTCTTTGAAATTGATACATTTATGATTTATCCAATTGTTGCAAAACATTAAATAATGCTTGTGTTTGTTGATAGGTAGAAGATGTTGATGAAACACATAATAATACCCATGATCCAACTAGGTTATTAAGATTTGGATGGGATGATCAAAACTATGTTTTAAACCATACAAGGGTGAAAAGAGCAAGTTTGAAGAGATTACTACCACCTGAGAAATTTGAAGAGATGATGAGATATGCATACATTGATGAGATGCCACCTAGCCTTAATGATGTTGATCATGATAGTGAAAATGCAGTGCATGAAGAAGGATTGAATGAAATTCTTGCAGGTTTATTTGGGGATGGAAACAATGATGACAATAATGATCATATGGATGATAGTAACAATGATAGTAGGGATAATTACCACCAACACAATGTTGATGATAACAACCTGAAATACTCCATCAAGCAAGCAATGAAGACACCTATGTTCAAATCAAGTGCAATTAGAACCTCACAATTGGCATGCACATTAATATTATTAGAAATCAAGTCACTATTTGGTTGTTCAGACAAAGGATTCATTACCCTACTGAAGTGAGTTGAAATCTATTTCTTACTTTCCATTGTCAATTGGTGTACACAATTCGTAAAGGGGATTTTAAAACCATACATTGTTTATAAACAATCCTAGTATAGATTGACATATCAAACATGTTCATCGTAAGTAAAAAAATCAATTGATTTAATCTCTGGCAATCTTATAGGGCACTAAAAACTAAAATATTCCTTGAAGAGAATGTGTTGCCATCAACTTGCAGAGAGGCGCATCTGTTATTGGTTGAGTTGGGGATTGAATATAAGAAAATTCATTCATGTAAAAATGATTGCATTTTATACAAAGATGAATATCAAAAAAAAGGTAGAATGCCCTGTATGTAAAGAGAAGAGATATTGTATAGATGTACAGGGTCCTATAGTTCCAAAGAATGTTTTACCTCACATGCCAATTATACCTAGACTTCAACGAATTTTTAATTGCAAGTCACTTGACATGGAAAGAACATGAGTAAAGATGGATTCATGTGAATTTTGGCCGACTCCAAAGCAATGAAACACATAGAGGAAAAATGGCCAAGAAAATTCAAAGATGAACCTCGTAGTATCAAGTTTGGACTTGCAATTGATGGAGTGTGCCCATTCTCTTTACTAAGATCAAATTATAGTGTTTGGATAGTCAGATTGATAGTATACAATATTCCCCCATGGATGAGTGTTAGAAAGGAGCACCTTATGTTGAATCTCATTATTCCAGGAAAACACCGAGTTAAAAATATGGATGTTTATCTTGCACATTTTATTGATGAGATGCAAATGCTATGGAAAGGCATAAGAATGTATGACATATCACGTCCTCCATAAAATAGGTCCTTCATGTTGTATGGTGTGCTATGTTGGACTTTTCATGATTTCCCAAGACTTGGTGTTTGTTCTAGTAAGATAAAATATTTATGTATTTACACTCATAATTTATTTTCATCCCAACTTTCATACTTAGTTTTATACTATTTTTTTTATGTTATTAACATTACTTGTTGAATTGCAGGGATTCAAACAAAGGGGATATTTGCATGTACAAGATGTACAAAACAATTTCAAGGGTGGTATTCTAAATATCTACATAAATTATTTACGTAAACAACAGGGCTTTTCTACCACTAGATCATAGGTTTAGAAATCGCCTAAATAATCAATTTGATGGAAAAGTTGAAAACAAAGGCCCTCCCATGATTATGGGTCTAGGTGATTGGCTTAAGAAGTATGAAGATGTTGAATTGAAAGCTTGGGAGGATTTTTTTGATCGAGGTGATTCAATTCAAGAACCAAAACAAGTTCTAGTCAATATGCCAGAAGGAATGAAAAGGAAATCCATATTTTATGAGCTCCCTTACTGGAAGGATCTATTAATATCTCACCTATTAGATCATATGCATGTCTTAAAAAATGTCCCAGATTCTATATTTTGACATATATCAGGCAAAGAGAAGGACATCTGGTCTTCGAGGAGAGATATTGCTCTTTCGCATACAAAAATTGATAGAAAACATTTGTGGCCAAACAGGGAAAATGAAACACATGCAAAAGCTCCATGGATTTTAAAAAAAAGAAAGCTAGACCAACTAAAAAACGTCATCCGTTCAATAAGGACACCTACTAGTTATGGGTCATCATTGGCTAAAGATTTTACAGTTAATGGTCATATCATAGGATTTAAAACACATGATTTTCATAATTTTATGAAGGTATTATATATCATCATTTAAAATTAAGTACTAAATATATTTTGATATTTTGTTGTGTGAGAAAAAATTACTAATGACCTTTTCATAAATGTGTTTGATAGCATATCATTCCATTGGCAATTAGGGGGGATCCATGTCTTACAGTTGACTTAAGGAATGCCATAAGTCGATTGTCAAAATTTACAAGGTATGTGGTTATATGAAATGTTCATGTGTGAGAGACATAGAGGTATTATATTGCATTTTAATTTTTGACTATAGGTTCATACTAATTTACTATTCTTATATTAGGTGGGTGACCTCCAAGGAGATCCATGAATCTGAAGTGCCAAAGTGGAAGAAGGAAATTGCAGAAATTGTATGTGTATTTGAGAAGGAGCTCCCTACAAATTTCATGGACCTACAAGTCCATTTACTTATACACCTAGTCGATGAAATTGAATTGACAGGTGTCATATCAATGAGGTGGATGTTTTTCTTTGAGAGGTATATGAAAAATATTAAAACATATGTCTGATAAAAGGCACATCCAGAGGGTTGCATGGTTGAAGGGTATGTATTGAATGAATAATTTTTCTTCCTATGTGAATTCCTTGGTAAGGATTTTGAAGATGGGCCATGCATCTAGGATGAAGAATGAGCATCAAATATTATTGATGGAGAAAAACCACAATCTAATGGTGTTGAAGTACAACTTAGTAAGTAAATTCACGATCAGTGTGGTTGTTTTTCTTGCAATCATTAATTTACTCTGTAGTTTATTTGTCAGATTAACAGCATTACATTTGGAGTTTGAAATAAACATGTTGACATGTAATAGGTGTAGACGAAATTTCTATACTTGACAAGTTCATTTTGTACCACATGGACTTTATGAACAAATGGATTGATCTGTATGATAAACAAAGAGAAGAAGTGTTAGAAGCAGGAGACAATTTAAGAGATCAAGCCTAAAGAATACTCCACTTCCCATTGATCTGCTTGGGGAATGGGGAAAATATTTCACACTAGAATGAGTTACTGAACAAATTCAAAATCAAATAGAAGATACATGTATAGATTTAAACATAACAAAAGATGAAATCAACATGTCTAGAGGATGTGAAAGAAAGGTACAGTTGGAATTTTACAAAATGTTATTTGCTTATAGTTTTGAGATATTAACTATTTTAATATTCATCATTATATTTGTTTTCATTGAAATAAATGGTCTTTCACAGGCGAGGAAATATCCAACAATGTGGGCATATGGTCGACATTATCATGTGGAAAGTGTAGATGTAAAGAGATGATCCTTCGATTATGGCATCATGGTTGACTTCAAGAAATCTAGTCGATCAAGCTCAAAAGATAAGAATATAATTGAAGGGAATCTATAATATGTTGGAAAAATACAAGAAATTATTGAGTTGGATTACCGCTCTTTTAAATGTTGTATTTTTAAGTGTAGATGGTATGAAGCATTTGAGAGGACATGAAGACATGATACCCATAGTGATTTTTTTTCTATATTTTCCTCATGCTTCCTACCAGAGGATAGAGAGCCTTATGTTCTACCAATTCATTGTGAGTAGGTATTTCTTTAACTCAAACAAGAAGCGGTAGTGATCATTTATCTATTAATTCATATTTTATTGTGAATATATGCATGTGTTTATTAATCAGTAAATTTTTTATAACATACATCTAATATATGTTTTTCGTTCATGTACAGGTATTTTTCTATGAAGATATTTTGGACCCGAAATGGATGTTTGTCATACAATATGATCCAAGATTAAGGCATGTATTTGATGATGCATTAACGGATACTGAGCAAAACAATGATGGCCCAAAAAATGAGAGAGATGGATTAGAGAACATCAAATAATTTGACATCCATGATGATGTTGAAGATGGTTATGTTCAGGCACAAGAAGACAACAATCTAGAGTTAGATGATGTTATGGAAGACAACAATATGGATGGTATAGAAAATGATGATCCAAATACATGCGATAACAATATAGATGGTCTATAGTCAAATTTCAATGATGATGAAGATCAAGATGAGGATGATGATAATATTAATTACTTGAAAGAACATATAAAAATTGATAATGATACATTGGATGAAATTGTACCAAACAATAATGTTAATGACCAAGACTTCTAAATTTTCAGAATTATTTGCAATCCATGTTTAAAAAAGGATGATTCTTATGGCCTAAACTTTGAAATGCTTCAGTAATATTATTTGTGTCAATACAAATTACCTATTGCAATATCCTTAAATTGTTCAATATTTGGTATGAATTTTTGGTAGAAAAAATTAGGATTACTTGGATGCTTCTTCCATTCATTTTGTATCAAAATATGTTCGTGAAGACACAAAAGTTAATAAAATATTAATGCATGTAGCTCACAATTATTTAAATAAGCAACTTTGTTAACTTTATTAGTTTTAAATTGTTTCCATTTTTATGTTGAACATGTAACAAGGAAAAATAAGCTCAAATTTTCAAAAAAAATAGCAGCTCTACCAACATCCACAATAATTTTTTTACTGTATCAGCACATTCATTCACATAAGCACAATATTGAGGCTCAATAACTGATATTCATTCAAATATAAGAAGAAATAAGTATGAAAAACATAAGAAAAATACATAATGATGACACAGTCATGGAGAATCTCTGATAATAATATTTTCTCCATTATATTGCTTCAGTTGATATTATAGTGCTCTTCTTTAATAATCCCAGTGTTATCCCCTCAAGTTATCATGGAAGTATGAAAGGAATTTTAATTCTAAGTTGATGGAAACCAATCAAAACAGTTTCTCTAAAAGGACTTTTAATCCTTAATACAGCCAAAGAAAGTAAATTATTTTAAAAGAACTTTAATTCAAACCTAACCAGAAACCAATCAAAGCATCCACACAGTAACAACAAATGTGCCTTGATAAATCTTGCTGACTTAAATAACTTGAAAATATCACTTTGGAGACAACAAAGCAATAAATAAGCATGAAAAATTGACACAACAATTAAACACTGAAAATGGATTACGAATTATAATTAGTCATCTCCATTATATTTCCTTTTAAATAATATGCATTATAACAAATAGTTATGATGTTTGATGAAAAATAGTTAATTAACATAAATGAGAACATAACACTTTAGCACATGAATGCATTGATCCATTAATCTTCCAACAGGTGCCCGTGACCACTTAAGATTTGTTCAAGGCTCCTACTCCATGATAATGCGCCACCTGTAGAGTGTATCTTCCTTATGATGTTGGTTGGCCTTTAAGCTCCAATGGATGCCCCTATGTATTTGTTGCATCTCTGGTTTGGCTGATGAACAAGTTGATGGTAGAGAGATGATGAGTGTGTTCCTCCTCAGCATAAATTTTGACGTTGGCAATTGTACCCTTCATATCATATTCCACATACATAATATTTTCAAGTTGTTTATGTGTATTTTGTAACAACATCTCTTCATCATTTATTTCTTGCAATGTAATATGTAGATACATGGCAAGCTCATCCTTCCATTCATCTTTCTCCCTAGGATTTCCAAGGCTATCATGGACTGGAGGATATAAATCGAAATAGTCAAGGTCCTCTTTGAGCCTAATTTCATACTTGTTGTGTGATTCCATTAGCTTATTGCATGTCTACAATGTCTCACCTTTCATGGTTTTCTCATTTTGGAGCTCCTCCCTTTTGTCAATCATCCGTCTTTGAAATCTTTCATTCTCCACAAATATTGAGTGTGTATCTTTAAAAAATTTCCAATATTCATTAGCACGATCCATCATCCTATTGAATCTTTATTTGATTATCTCAGATACAACATTATATTTAGTGGTTTCTATTCCTATTTCCAACTCTTTGCATTTCTCTCGAGACTTTTGATGATAGTGCTTCTAGTAAGCTACATCTGCTAATGCATCCAATATTCTTTTGTCACTCTCTAACCATGGGGAATATAGTTCTGATCTGGAAGAGGAAGATGTTTTATCTCTGTGACTAGCCACCTCCCTTAATTTATCATTTTATTTTACCAGTTTTTCAATCTGTGCCTTACTGAATTTCACAACATTTAAGTTTAGCTCAGTTGTTTCAATGGGGTTAGTGTCCCCTACCCCATGGACCAAAATATTTCCAAACACTTGGTTTGTATTACTGATGAGAACAAGCCTTTTATCTTGAGGATACAATGCCCAAACTAGCAGGGTGCCTTCATCTAGGTTGTACCCTGATCTTGAGTAAATTTTATCACTTACCTCTTTTGTTAGATACATTGTTTGGTCTCCTCTTTTCTGAAAAATATCAAACACTATTGTAGAGCTAATATCCCATCCTGGTAAGAGTAGTACCCCAACCTCTTGATGTAATTCTTTTCCCCTTTTGAAGGTGATAGATTCTAACTCTTTGTCTATTTATTTTCTCAACTTTTCCAAGGTGGATGGCTCTTGCTCAGGAGTGATATTCTTCATCCTCTATCTTAGAATTTTGCCTTTAAGCTCATAAACAAATGATTTAAGTTCAAAAGTCTTGACAAAATCATGGTCAAAAATAAATTCTTGCGTGGTCTTGACTCTCACGTCATCAGAGAGTTCATTTGATGCTTCAAATTTGACAATGTTTCATTCTAGAGGTGGCTCAAATTCTATAACTACAAGGGTTCTTATCTGTTCAACCTCATCATCCTCCTTATCACTCTCTTCTTCATCTTCTTCACTCATGGTCGTATATAAAAATAATTTCATTTCTGGAGTGGGTTGTGATGGTATGTAATCAAGAGGCTCTATGTCCTTAGCCTACATTCCTGAATAATTTGTTCGAGGTGCTTCAAATACATCTGGGGGTACATCTTTTATTATCTCATCCACATGAGTGATGAGCTGCTCAATTCTTTCCAGAGGATCATGTACTTCATTAAATTCCCTTGAATAGGATGGGACATTTCTTTTCTTCCAGGTCTCAACAAGAACAACTTTTTTATATGCAGTCATCTTGTCTTTTGTTGAGGCCTCATCATAATTTATTATTACATCATCAACAGAGAATTGGTGTTTATACCCTGATATTCCTTGTGACAATTTTTCCTTGTGAATAAAACCTTATGTATCGAAATTCTTTCTTTCATTACCCAACAGTAAATTGTATTTTGCCAAAAATTTTATCAATTTCTTCATACCATTCACTAGTGACTACTATAAAATCTCCAAAGCACAAAGTGCTAGGCATGATAGACTGCTTATGTATCTCTTAAGATGTTTTCCATTAGATTTAGCCAATTGTCTCACAATTTCCAAATAAGCTATTTTGTTTGGAATTGTTTTTGGCAATATATTTGGGGATCCTTCAAACCCATAGACTCTAATAATAGTGCAATTAGGAAATGCATACCAATCCCCCTAGTTATGATTTACCTTTTTCCTAGGGTCCTTTTCCTTTGGTCTCAAGAATTTATGTATTTCAGGGGACAAGTTATAATTACATGTATGACCCAACAATTTCAACAATGGCTTGACAAAATATTCCTCAAAGTACATATAGTGTGATCTACCATATCTACTATCCCATATGGAAGTCCAAATTTGTACAAGTTTATAATTCCCACTTTCATCTACATCTCTTATCCTTAATTCTTCTCCCTAGAACCTTCTAACATGTCCATGTAGAAGAAAATGCATAAACAAAGACTAATGTTTGAAATCATGAATTTGATCACTGTTGCTTTTGATCCTTCCCAATCCCTGGTTCAGAGCATTGGATAAATAACCAACATAGTCAAAAAATTTGGCATCTTTGCTTTGTATGTTTGCAGCCAGGACCATTGGGGAAATTGACATGAGGGGTGGGACCTCTACTCCTACCACTTGTCTAGCTGAATAATATGTATATTAAAAATATTCTTCAAATAAATCCTCATGAAATGGAGGGTTATCATTACTAGAAAACATTTTGAGTTGTCTACCTTCATCCCTAGGCTTGTGTAGTGGCAGATTCCATCTTTTATAGCTCGTGTCCATGTAACGGTACTCTATTAGAAGGTCTTTGATTGTAAATGGTAATTCAGAGAGCATTCCAATTGAAAAACATTAGAAATGAGATCTTTGGAGATAATGAGAATGTCAGACCTATCGTGTGATTGAATAGCCCTTCTATTAGGGTCATATTTGTTGGCTAGAGCTTTAACCAGCTTTGTATTAACAAACACATCAAGTACCACTAATTTTCCTAGGTTCAATATCCATGGATTGTAGACTGGTTGAAACCTATATTGTTTCCTATAATGGTATATGAATAGGTCATATCCCTGTCGTGGTGTCCACATGTCTCCTAAACCTTTTTGCTTGTCCCATAACTTATCCATGGAAGGATTTTTCAGTGCACTCCTTTTAGGTCTCAACCCTTACCTCCGGCATTGGTCAATTAAGTCCTAGTTTAGAAGTTTTTTATCTTTTTTTGGTGTTTCTGAGGTTTCTTCCATTGTTCAATTTTCTTATAAGTCTTTATAGAAGAAAATTCTTCGTTAGTTTTTGTATACTTACTTGGATTCGCTTTCATTGGTTTTGAGCTGTGTAGTAATGTCAAATTACCAAGCTCCTTTAATTTGCTCCCACGTCTAACAAATCCTTACTCTACTCCCACGTCCAGCAAATCCTTTTCAAGTCTTAATGAAAATATGTGATCAAATTGAGGTATAATTCACTAAGCTCTAGCTCATAAATGCTCCACTCGCTATCAATCTTTTCATTGGGCAGATCATTTATTTTGAATATCTCAACGATATAAATGAGACATCACATCAGTTGAAAACAATCATCATCATTGCATCGACGAGACCATGATTCCATTTTCGATGATAACCACCTTCTTTATCGATGAACTCCATCCTTCTATGGTATTGACAGGATGCCAGATAATGTCTTCCCGATGTGCCCTAGTTCCTTCGATATCATTCCTTAACATGTACTTCACATTCATGGTCTTATCAGGTCATCAAGGAGACTCTTGTTGGCCTTCCACCGATAAGTGTCACTTCCTCCAACACCTTCAACCTTTTATCGTTGCATCAAGGAAACCAAACTTTATGTTGGTCTGATAGCCTTTTGTTCCCTTGATATACTTTCACCACATGTTGAACTTCAAAACTATATAATGTATCGCTCCATTGATGGGACGTTGTGTTTCGTTCCATCGATATGTTCTAGTGTTGCCGATATTATTTATTTAATATGTTCTAATCCCTAAGATATGCACATAGGACCAATCAATCATGAATTAAACCAAAAAATAGGGTGCTACACTCTGCACTACACTCGACGCTAGACTAGGCGCTAAAGTATGCTCCAAAGTAGGTGTATAATTAGGTGTTAAATTAGGCGCTATTATCGGTGCTACACTCAGGAGCTAAACTTGGTGAAAAATATGTGCTATGATTGGCGCTAGGCTCAGTGCTAAATTTGGTGTTGAAATTGGTGTTGAACCCGACATTAAACATGGCATAAAATTCAGCACTAATTTTTGTCGAATTTAGTGTCTGCTTGTTCTCACTGGTGCAATAAACACCAAAAATAGTGCCGACCCAACAAATAGTACCAAATTTTTTAGAAAATTGGAGAAAAATACATTGAAATAGTGGGTGGAAGCAAAAAAGGGAGCTAATCATAGGGATTTGTTGTAGTGAGTGTTTTGGTGATCTTGTGTTGAGTTGTGAATGAATAGTTGGTTCATTTTGTGATTGCTTCACCTTGGTTCATTTTGTGATTTCCTCACCAGAGGTGTTAACCTAAAGGTTGTTGGACTGATAGATGCATAGGTGGACCCTTGCCAGGAAGAAATATTCAACCACAAAAAAAGTATGATAATGGCATGCAAATATAGATTCTATTATGATCTATCAGATTGATAGATAGATGGATATTTTACAAAAAGTACATATGCCTGATTATATAGGCAAGTGATAAACCTAGAATGAAAAGGATGTTACCAAGTGTTCAAATCACACTTCATGTGACAACAAGAAACCCTAACCAACTACCTAGGGAATGGTAACAAGATGGAGTTAAGTTCTAGAAAAGACAACTCATATTCTAGAAGGGAATCTTATCTCAACAACTTTATTAAATGATTAAATGCAACTTAGGACTAATATGATTAATTAAAACATAAATTTAAATTATGCTAGTGTAATAATTAATTAATTACACTTTGGGGTTGTGCGAAGTAAAATTGTGTATAGAGTGGAATCATGGGAGTGATTATGGGTCATGCCAACATATTCTGATAGTGTACACATTTTGGTTCTTTCTGCAAGGCGTGTGTGTTGGTGTTTTGGGCCAACAGTTTATGTGATGCACGTTTCATCTAATTAGGCTGACCTGATTGATTTTTAAGATGGTTGCAATATATATACAAAATTAATTCATTTTGTGGAGATATACACATGAAGTGATTAAGTTTGTATGTGAGATCTGGTGTGGAGAGAAGTGAAAATTATAATTGTGGTGAAATATGAAGTGTGTTAAGTTAATTTTCAGAGTTTAATTGGAACTATATCTTCAACATAGGTCAAATGCATTATTAGCAGTTCATCTTTAGTAGTGAGCCACCCTTTCTTCTAGATTTTTTTATTCTAGGAAGTGAGCCATTGACAGTGAGCCATTATCTCTTTTCTGGACAGTGAGTCCACCATTTTGTAACAAGAATTGTAATTGGTTATTGTTAGAGTAATAGTTCATTTGCCTTTATAATTAAATCACTTTGGTTTAATTATTAATGCTAACTATTATTCTATTCACTTAAGCTTGTCATTTGTAGGTGCATAATAATTAATATGTTTATTAATTATTAATTGCACAAACCTAGCTTTCTCCGGCTTTAGGGTTTCTCACCTTATATGCCCTTTTGTAATTATTGTAATTAATCTTTTTGGGAAATAACAATTCTGCTCTCACTCCGCTGAGATTTTCCAAACCCTTGCTTCTGTCTCTTTGGTCTCCATTCAGCATTAGGTATTTTGCATGCAGGTGTTCTTGGCGAGCTGTGGATTTGCATTTATCAAATCCTACATGGTATCAGAGCCACCCTGTCGCTGCCTGGTTTGAAGGTGTTTGAGGCCACGATTCGAAGACGACAGCCACAGCTTCTCTAGGGTTTTTCTATCACTTTGAAGGAGGCGCTATTTTCTGGAGCTGTTTGAGCAAAAACGGACTCCACCATCGCGTTCAGATGGCCCGGGAGAGTCAAAATTCATATAAAATTTGACTATTTTGGCCACAGTGACCACAGGCAAATTTTTTTTGGCCTGCCAGGGCCGTACGGGCTCAAAAATTGAGAAAAAACTCAAAAAAAATCAATTTTTTCACAAAATTTGGGTGCTGCTAGCTCACACCACCACCGCACCGCCACCGGGGCCCGCCGCTACTGCCTGGCCACCAGTGTCGCCGCCCACTGGCCACCGCCGACGTCCCTTGACGGCCATACGGCCTTCAATTTATTTCCCGTGACTGGTTTTTTCCAGAGAGCTCATTTTTGGGGGGTACCTATGGTGTTTTGGCCATATCTTGGGCATACGGTGTCCGTTTTCAAAAAACAAAATATCGTCGGAAAGGTGTTTCCGAGCCGGACATGATTATGATGGTCTTGTTTGCTGATTCGACTGTTTGAGCACCATTTTTTGGTGTTGAAGTAGAGGCTTCGTTTTCCTCTCTCTTTGCATCTGGCGTTCAGGTTTTTTCCTCGTTTTTTGTTCTTTCAGTATTTGATTATTTGCTGTACGAGGGTTAGAATCATACATTGTGGGGGGGTATTTTTTTTCTTGCTTTTTGTCATCTACATCAAAAAATTGGAATCTATAAACACCAAAACAAATCAAACCCCTTCTGCATCTTCTGTCTAGTTCTGAAAGACCACTTAATAATTAAAAAAAAAACACATTCAGAGCAGTTGAGGCACAGTTCATAGCATGGCCGAACAGATCTATTGAGCTTCTCACACCACATAATTATCACACTTGGAAGGGTCGTATGACGACACTTCTTCAGTCTCGAGGGTTATGGTCCTGTTTGGATGCGGTTCAGCCTCCATTGACTCGCGCCTTTGAGGTTATGCAGCACAGGAACAATATGGATCAGGCTATGGGATTGATTGCTTTGCACATTTCAGACAGTCTCTTGTTTCATCTTGAAGGGTGTGTCACACCTAGGGCCTATTGGACCAAGTTTGAGGGACTTTTTGGCACTATCAACGAGTTTAGAGCATTGCAGATTGAGGCAAAGTTGACTTCACTTGTACCTGATTCTTTTCCCTCCATTGAGGACTTTCTGATGAAATTCAAACAACAGAGATCTCTTCTATAGGGTTGTGGTAAGGTTAAGACTGATACAGAGTGTATTTACCTGATTTTGTCAAAGCTTCATGGGAACTTTCAGATATTCTCATCTACCTTCCATTCCACTATGGATGCCTTGGGTGCACGTTTTACCATGCCTTCTTTTGAGGTGTTTTGTGATCGTTTGACACGAGAGCAGGCTAAGATATCATAGTTGGATGCTCTCACAGGATCACCACACCAAGCATTGGTAGCACAGTCATCTCAGGGGAAGCAGAAGCAGAAGCAGAAACAAAAACCACAGACCACAGAGCATTGGAAGGATTCTAGTTCACAGAAGACTTCTGATTCACCTTCTCCTAAGGGGGAATCATCGAAGAAAGATAGACCTAAGTGTGCTTATTGCACTAAGCTAGGACATGATGAGTCCAAGTGTTATGAGAAGAAGATAGATGGATATGCAAAACAGGTTTCAGATTTGACAACTCTTCTTGAGAAGAACCATATTCATCACTCTTCTTCATCTACTTCAGGCGGGTCTTCTTCTTCACCATCATTCCAGATAGATGGACAGGCCCCACATAAGGGTCATGCATTATGTGCAACCACCAGTTCACATTCATCTAGATGGCTACTGGATTCAGGTGCTTCACACCATATGGCATCTTCTCAGGACATGTTCTCATCTTTCGAGGCTGTGTCCTCACCACACATATTGATGGGTAATAACACTTATATGAGTGTATGTGGGAAAGGTTCTATCGATATTGATGATGGTACATTCAATGATGTACTATGTGTTCCATCTTTGTCCACTAACCTTCTCTCCATCTATCAGATTGCTCACAGTGGGACAGGGAAGACAGTTGAGTTCACACCTGATTCAGTGCACATCAGAGACATTCAGACTGGCAACATTGTTGCAATAGGGATAGTTGATCATTCTTCCCGATTGTATGCATTCACACACTTTGGTCCACCATCTCCCTCTCTTTCTACAAGAGAGCATGCAGTATCTGAGGAGAAGTTCGGTCACTTGAACTTATGTGTTCTTCCATCTGTTCATGAGACTAGTGTTGAGACTTCTACACCTCTTCCTCCTGTTGAGATCACATTTGTTCAGCAGGATACCTCTTCAGTTGTGACTTACATTGTTGCTCCACTCATTGAGCCATCAAGTGCAGTTGTTGAGGCCATATCTGAGGATATTGCTTTCCTCACAGATGACAGATTTAGCACACCTGTTATCCCTTCTTCACTAGAGATTACATTTCAGGATCATCTTGAGTTGTTTGATTCACCATTCTATTACTGAAACACTCATTCTCTAGTTCAATTCTTCAGTGAGCATCATCCAGGACTACCATTTTCACCTCACATCCAGGGATTTCCTCTTCTTCGACCATTGGATCTGTTTCTTCCTCTGAGGTGACACATCGGTTTGATCATTGGCACAGGGGTTCTCTCATTCTGGGGGGGCTTTGGAGTCTCCACTCTCTCTCATGGGGGGGTATCTGATTGTATATCTGCATATGTTCTTGAGAGAGTCTCTTGAGACATTTCATTTGTACTTTCTTTTTGCATCTCTTTTTGGAGAGGAGTTTTTTCCCACTGGGTTTTCTCCTTTTCTCCATTTCATAGAGATTTCCTTGTACTTGGGTACCTGATCTGGCCTTGTTGCCGGGACCCATTTTCCTGCTTTCTTAGCTGTGCTAGGTTTGCTTCCTCCTGAGCTTCACTTAAGGGGGGGTTTTAGAGTAATAGTTCATTTTCCTTTATAATTAAATCACTTTGGTTTAATTATTAATGCTAACTATTATTCTATTCACTTAAGCTTGTCATTTGTAGGTGCATAATAATTAATATGTTTATTAATTATTAATTGCACAAACCTAGCTTTCTCTGGCTTTAGGGTTTCTCACCTTATATGCCGCTTTTGTAATTATTGTAATTAATCTTTTTGGGAAATAACAATTCTGCTCTCACTCCGTTGAGATTTTCCAAACCCTTGCTTTTGTCTCTTTGGTCTCCATTCAGCATTAGGTATTTTGCATGCAGGTGTTCTTGGCGAGCTGTGGATTTGCATTTATCAAATCCTACAGTTATAATATATTGTGAGCTAATACTCACCATGGTTTTTCCCTTTCAAGGGTTTTCCACGTAAATTTAGTGTTTTTGTGTTCCTTGATTTGATGCATTCTTTATATGTTCCCTTAATTTACTACAAGTTTAATGTAGTGTATTGAATGCTTGTTTAAATGGATAAAGTTAATGAATTTTAGTGAATACTAATTAACACCCCCTCTCAATATTCCAATTGTTCAAAAATTGGTATCAGAGCTTGGTTCCTTCAATTGGATTGATCGTTGAGTTAGATATTGGAGGTTGAACACATGGCTACAAGGAAGTATCCTATTCCTTTGGAAGATATTATCCTTGAAGGGTTTACTAAAGAATATTGTGAAGTTGATATGGAAGGAGAACTCAAATCAAACCTTGATGATCTGGAAAAAATAGAGATTTGAAAGAAAACCTTAAGGATGTAGATGAGTGTTAATAATTTGAGAGAGAAACTCAAGAAAGGTACATAAAGGTTCAAAAAAATAAATGAGTAGCTCAAGAAATCAAATGAGACAATCACTAGGTTGAAAGTGTGAGTTGAAGAAGGAAAAAGAGTTGAAGATTGCTTGAATACCAAATTGAAAGATAAGTATGAAGAATGTTCAAATCTTGAACAAGAGATTGTAACTTTGAGATCAAATATAGAGAAAGAAAAGATTCAAGAAGACAAATTCATGAAGAGATCCACATTGCTTGATGAAATGATTGCAAGTTAGAAGGCTTCTAAAGACAAAGAAGGATTAGGGTTTGAGAAAGGAGAAAGTTCAAAGACTCCAAAAAATGTTGAAAATAAGAATGATAAGAAGAACAATGTGAGATAGGTCCAAAACTAGAAGAAATATTTCAAAAGATCTCCTAATAAAAAACTTGCTACACAAAGGTATTCATCTTTTAATGGTTACTATTATTCCTGCAATAAGTTTGGACATAGAGCTGTAGAGTGTAGAAGTATAATGAATCAAAATGTTCAATCCCTTCCTGGTTAGTGTTTTACATGCAATAGATTTGGTCATAAGGCTAATGAATGCAAAATTTAGATGATGAATGGTTACAATAATGGCATGATGTTTCAATATTTCAATGGTTGATATTATACATGTAATGGAATTCGACATAAATATTTTGAATGCAGATATAAAATGGGGAGAATTAAGTTTGTTTAATAAAAATTTGTCACATATCACAAATGCAGCAAACCAAGACACAACCAAGTTTTACATAATCAAGAATGTGAAACCCTTTGTTTCACAAAATAAGAAGGTTGATCCAGTTGAGATGAGGAAAAAGATGAACAAGATATGAAAGAAAAAGGATGAGAGTGAAGTGAAGAATGATTCTATGCCAAATCCTGGTGTAGATGTTTCCTCTGAAAACTAGATGAAGAGCTTTGACTCAGGGAAAGTTGTAGAAAAAATATTCAAGCCCCCACCAAAAATGTGGTGTTGATGCTTTCAACACACTGGTACATGTATAGATCAACATGGTTGATCTATTGCTGGTATCTTTGATATAAAATTTCTTGTTGCAAAAATCTACGGAGTGATTTAAGGTGCCTATGATGACATAGTGAAGGTTTGACAACTTTTTGACCTAACTTTCTCAATTGCAATCAATGTATTTTAGGTCACTGAAAAAGTTTTATATATGATTTTGCATATAATTGAGTCATTTGTGATCAAGAATTTGAAGAGTAACGAGAATAGAAGAGGTGATTTTAAGCGATTCCAAAGTGTTGTGTGAAACCCTACTGATGAAGAGTTATAAGGTATTTATCATTTTCTTGCAAAAACTTAGTTTCATAGAAGATTCAAGATGTTTACTCCACAAGATATTGATGTTTTGGAATGGCCAAGACCTAAATTTAAGAAGCACCCATTTAAATCCATGGAGATAGACCCTGAAGGTGCAATTTTGAGGGTTCCATACTGTGTGATGCACACAGAGGATGTGCAAATCTATATCCACACAAAAATGGAAGAATATGATCATAAAAAGATGGCAGAATACTAGGTGAATGAGCTAACTAGAGATTATTTTAAACTAAAACTTGAATTTGAGTTTGATGGAGAAGAAGCTGGATGTATGGAATAATTTTCCAATTTTTTTCTATGAGGATGTGTGGGTAAAATATGTGTTGAGAAAAATTCATGATAATTTCATGTGGTTAGATATGCCACATATGATTAACAAGCAAGCAATCAAAGCATTTGATGGTTTATGCTCTAAATGACCTATTTCGACACTGAATGCAGTAAAGAATGAGATGGTAATGAATCTCACCGATGTGAAATTCAACAAACATGCCCTAATAATGAAATATATTGAATATTTGATGATGAAGTATGCATCGATGATGATTTGACATAAGATATTTTATACCAACGAAGGGAACTTTGTGTCAGATACCACAAGCCACACAACTCACCAAATGGTGAAAGAAGGTCTAGACATAGATTTGTGCGAACTCCTGAGACAATAGTTGATGGAGAACCTATAGAAGACCAAGGAATCAAGGTACCCCTTCTGGTATGGTACCTTAATTTTTTGTTTGCTATTTTATTTTTCTAGGGAATTGCCTAGTGCAAGGAATATTGTATGGGATGATAGTATACCTATTGTTGCACAAATAAGAGAACATTTAAGAAGTTTCAGAGACATTAAAACCTATAAACTATGTTGTGGGGTTTCTTCAATAATTTTCAAGGAAAAATACAAGAAAGAGAAAGGATATTGACAAAATTTATTGAGAAATACAAGAGTGATATGAACTTTATGGTCTATAGAGATCATTGCTTCATGGAAGCAGTTGAACCCAAAATTGTTTTGGTTTTGGAGCTAGGTTATGAGGTTACTGATGGAGAAATTATTTGTCTTGCAGAGGTTGTGCTAAGAAAACCAAGAGATCCATCTATGGATAGGTTTGGTACATATGCAAAAAAATCCATTGAAGTAAACATTGAGAAGAAGAAGGAAATTGAGAAGAATACGGAGAAGATGAAAGCTGACTTGGAGGAGATGGTGAACCCACCTAAGGGTTTTGTGGAGAAACCAAAGGTCACATATGTTTCTCCACAAGGTACTCCAAGCACAAGAAGGTTAGTCAGGACCTATGTCCCCTCTCCCTCTATTCTGAAGCCCTCTAGAACTAAGCCTGTAGGAAGTTCAAAGAAGAAGGAAACATCTAGTGTCCTTGAGTAGAAAAAGGATCCTAAGAGGAGAAGAAAATAAAAGGAAATAAGGGAAAAGATATATTAGTTGTGAAGATGAAGAAGAAGAGGAAGAGGAATGACCTCAATTGGTTTGGAAGAAGTCTCAAGAATTTGTGGAAGAGACTAGTGCCAAGAGAAAAAAAGTTGACATTGTTGACACTGAGAGTGAAGAAGAAGTGGAGAAAGAAAAGAAAGACTTTATTATTAAGAAAGGAGAAAAGAGTTCAAGTGAAGGAGAAAAATCAGCTAAAGGCAAAGGGAAAAATTAAAAAAAGACCCCTCTGGTAAGGGAACATAGCCCTTTGAAATTAGATGATTTATTTAATAACATTATAGAATTTGGTCTCTTGGAAGAGACAACTAAAATGTATTAGAAAGAGAATGATGAAAAAAAGGCTACAATTGAAGAAGCCATTGTAAAATAAATGGTTAGATTTAGTATAGGTTTGAGTGAGATAAAAGATCAATTTTCTGGTGATTTGAAAAGTGCTTTGAGTGCTAGAAGGCAGGAAGCCTTTGATGAAGATGCAAGGATGAGGAAATTTTCCTTGGCGAAGATTGATTCTTCTCTTACAATTGTAGATAGAGCCAATTTGTCTAAGCTGTACAATACGAAGTTCAAGACAAAGCAGAGAGTTGGTACTCTGATGAGCAGAGACAAAGAATATATAGAAATACTCAAGAATGAGACACTGCAAAAAGTTGCAGATCTCGAAAAAGAGTTGGGAATGTCTCTAGAGAAGAAGCTCAAATACAACATGAGATGTTTGTCCTGGAAGGTAATGATCATGTGATTGAACAACATGAGCATGTGCATGAGCTTGAGGTTGAACAAGAAAACATGGTAACAAATGATATCCCTCATGTGGTGGAGAATGTTGATGAAGGGAATCAAGATGACATGTAGGATGCCCCAAAGGAAGAGGAAACACAAGCAATTTTTTTTTTCCCCATTTAGATGTGGAGATAGATGCAAAGAAGAAATAAGAAGAGAAACAAGAAGTCCTGGAGAAGTTAGATGTAGAAAAGGAAGAAAAATTGCCTCCTCCGAATGGTGGGAAGCCTATTGAAGAAGAGAAGAATGCTCTGGTAGTATAGAAAAGGAGAAAGATAAGAAGGAAGAAGAAAGTACTAAGATTGTTGGTGAATCATGTAGAGCCTCTGGAGATTCACTAAAAGAGCTATTGGATATGGAGTTGCAATTTGAACCAGTAGTATCTGCATAGCTCCTATAGATACCCATGCAACAAGGATAGGTAGACATGAGCAAGATTTCTCCCTTGCACAAGATACAACCTGGTGATGCTTTTCATGCCTCCACAAGGGAGGAAATACTACAAACACACCAAAAGAGTGTAGAGTTGATTGAGGAAGCAGTTAAGGCATTACAAGAAGAAATTCCCAATACAACTATTTATAATTCCTTGTCTGATGTACAAAAGAAGTTGTTAGATTCTTTCAAATATTATTCTACTAGTTTAGAATAAAATATTGAAAAAGAAATGGAAAAAAAGGTCAATGATAAGAGATGGACTGGAATTTTTGATAAATATAGTGTTGTACATGGCAAGTTGCAAGACAACTTGAAAGATGTACAAAAGTGCTTGGAAGAAGCAAAAGTTTTGTTTGAAATGGCCTAATTCCACAAGGAGCATAAAAGATCAAATGGACTCAATAGAATCACAAATAGCTCAGGCCTCCAGTGCATATGATCTGGCTAATGATGCAAATGGTACAATAAGAGCAACAATTGAAAACTTGCATGGATAGTTCTTCCTACTGCAAGAATAGAAAGAGAAAATCATTATGTAGTATAGCCAACTCAGAGACTTGGTGAGTGCAAGGATTACATCTTTGATTGGACTGTTAGCTAGTGTAGATAAGGTGGTGCAAAAGAATCTGGTGCCTAGTTCTTTAGATGAAGGAGAATATCTCCTCATTTTGTTTGAGAAACAATGTAGTAAATTTTCCTTTGCCAAAAAGGATTAAGAGATAAGAAAGAAGAACTAGGAGGCATACCTTGCCAAACTAAAGGTTTCATACAAGGGTATTTTACCCTCTTCAAGATAAGGTGTACTTTTCTATTTTATTTATATAGTAATCTAATTTCAATGTACATATGCGGAAGTAGTGGATAAGTGTTTCAATACTTTTTGGTCACTTTTTGTGGATAACATTGTTAGGGTGAGCCACTTGATGTAAATATTTACTAAGGAAAATATTGTTGGAGAAATG
The DNA here is from genome assembly GCA_007115665.2 of Sequoiadendron giganteum. Lineage (NCBI taxonomy): Eukaryota > Viridiplantae > Streptophyta > Pinopsida > Cupressales > Cupressaceae > Sequoiadendron > Sequoiadendron giganteum. The sequence goes on along the minus strand of VCHN02000014.1, from coordinate 170,948,652 downwards.
TGTTGTGTAAGGGGGATTTACTCTCATATATGTATATATATCTATTAGGGGGAGTATGTATATATGTATGTATTGTGAGCCCTTTTCCCTTGATGTCAAAGGAGGAGAATAGTTTGGAGAGTAGTTTTGGAGTAAGTGTGAGTAGTTTTGGAGAATGAGAGTGTGTTGCCATCAATGACAAAGGGGGAGATTGTTGGAGATTTGCAGTTTTAAAGGAAGATTGTTGGCAACATGAGCATAATTATGTATGGATGGATATTGATGAGTATGATAGTGTATGGTGTTTTCATTCATGGAAGCACATCGTAGAGATGCACAAGTGTTGGTTTGGAGAAGACCAAGTGTTTTGGAGATTTGTCTTAGTCTTGATGTACAATTTGTTATTCAGTGAACCAATTTTTTGGTCTACATTGCTCCTCTATGTAGAATCTTGTCATGCGGTTTTAAGGTAATATTGGTACATGTTGGAAGAGTCTAAATCCAAAGTTTCAAGGCTTGATGTCTTCTGCAATTGAATAAGTTGTTGATAGAGTATCAAGCTTGGTAATGGTAGAGTTGAATTTATAGAGTACATGTTGTAATGCTTCGTATTCCATCACAGATGAATTTTTTGATGTGTGGTTTTGAAGAAGTGTTTGAGGATTTTAGTAGTGTGAGTGTTCCAAGTGACAAGTGTTTTGGTGGTCTGCATGTCGAGTTGTGAATGAACAGTTGGTTCATTCTATGATTGCTTCACCAGAGGTGTCGACCTAAAGTTTTTGGGGTCATTCAGAGTTGAGTTTTGTATGAAGAAGAATCATGGGAGTGATTATGAGTCATGCTGACCTATTTCGATGGTGTACTTGTTTTGGTTCTTTTTGCAAGGCGTGTGTTGATGTTTTGGGCCAATAGGTTGTGTGATGCACGTTTCATCTAATTAGCCAACCTAATTGATGTTTTAGATGGTTGTGGTATATATACAAGTTTAATTCCTTGTGTGGAGATATACATGTGAGGTGATTAAGTGTGTGTGAGATCTAGTGTAGAGAGAAGTGCAAATTATAATTCTGGTGAAATATGATGTGTGTTAAGTTAGCTTTCAGGGCTTAATTAGAACTATATCTTCAACATAGATCAGATGCATTATTAGAAATTCATCTTTGGCAGTGAGCCACCCTTTCTTCTATCTTTTTCTATTTTGGGTAGTGAGCCCTTGGCAGTGAGCCACCAAGAGTGCATCATTTTCTCTTTTATGCATAGCGAGTCCTTGGACATTGAGTCCACCATTATATAAATAACATTGTAACTAGTTATAATATATTGTGAGCTAATTCTCATTGTGGATTTTCCCTTTCAAGGGTTTTCCATGTAAATCTAGTGTTCTTGTGTTCCTTGATGTGATACATGCTTTATATGTTCCTTCATTTACTACAAGTTTAATACAATGCATTGAATGAATGTTTAAATTGATAAAGTGAATGAATTTCAATGAATAATGATTCACCCCCCCTCTTAGTATTCCAGGTGTTCAACAGGTCCTTCATATCTCTCATCAGCCTGTCTATTTTTCTTCCATAGTAAGAGGCTTGTTGGAATATGTTGCATTTGGTTTCAGTAGATTCAAATCAGCCCTCTTGTTATCTTTTCTAGAATCTTTCAAGTTTCTTTCAATGTTGATAGTCATTGGATATGATTTCCTCAAGGTTTTAGGTTCTTATCTCTCAACATATATCCTAAATTTGAATCAAATTCTCCACAATAAAACACAAGGCACATAGATTCATTCAGCCTTACTCGGGGAGGTAATTTTCTCATTTTCATAATGAACATGTTATTGAAATCAACAACCAACCCATTCATTCCTTTTTTTGTCGTCAACTCATGGATTGCAGAAATTGGATCAACTCTTTCTCCATATTGCAGTCAAAATACCCTATAAACTCATCCCATGAGTTTGCTACTATCTAGGAGGATCTTATACCAATATTTTGCACTCTCTTCTAGTTATTGCACAATTATCATGCCATCCTCATATTTTATTTCATATTCATCAATGACATTGATGAAATGTCTCAAGTTATCCTCACCATTGATTGCATTATTTCCTTGGAGCTTAGGCAAATTCTCTCTAATCTCGATTGGAATTGGATTAGGATAATTAGCTATACCACAAAGTATATTTTTTTATATGTTTCCAATCCTTATCGTTGCCTCACAAGTACAAATATTTGAGCATATTTTCTAGGATTGATCCCAACAGTTTGCATCATAGTTTTTTGTGGGGGATTAGGTTGTTGGTTCTATTAAACAATAGGCATTTTATGAATTGGAACATGAGGTGATATCTTAAGGTGATTATAGCAAATCTAAAGAAGGGAATGATTATAGACTTGAAGTAGATATCTTAAGGTGATTATAACATATCTAAATTAGAGAAGTATTGCAAACTTGGAGCAAATATCTTAAGGTGATTATTGTAGTCGATGTAGAATGTCTATTATTATACTTTGGTAATATTGATTATCCAACTATGTATTAATTTTTTTTTGGATTTGGGTAGTTCTAAGCATTGTTTAGTTGACAGGTTATGTTCTTTTTGGAAATCATTGGGTCCTTTAAACACATTGTATATAATCAAGGATGGTAGTATGATCTAGTTGGATGGACTATGATCCTTGGCTAACCATCTCTAGTCTTCTTTTGTAATAGATTCACGTGTGAATAAATATATATTATGCATGTATCTGGTATGCATTGTCTTCTCCATTATTAATTTATGTATTTATTAGATAAGTAAACAATTATTGCAGATCAAAGAGGATAATCATTGTAGATTTGAAACAAGACTTGTAAAAAATTTGTGAAGGAAAATATAATTGTTGAAAAGATTTAATTTTCCATCATCCATTAAAAAACAACATTTATAAGGGTGATTTTTTTTTGGAAGTCAGTGCTTCCTAAAGTTTGGTATATCTTGCTAAGTTGGTGCTTAGTTGTGGGGATTGGTGTGTCTTGTATGTTCGTGCCTACAAAGTTTTCAAAAGAGTTTTATATAAGAAATATTTTGTCATGGTTTTCTCTTGTAAGTTTTTTCACATAAATTGTGTGTTCTTGTTTTGAATAATTGTTAGATTTTATGTGCATGATATTGTACAATTGAAATTATTGTGGTTGTTAATTTGAAAAAGAAAGATTGTATTATACTGGTTAACCACCCCCTCTCAATATAATCATGTTCTCATCAATTGGTATTAGAGTGGCTTTCTTCAAAACTTAACTTAATCGCTTGAAGAAAGATCTTATTTAAGCACACATAGTAGGACAAGAAGGATATGATTTTTCATCAAATAAAACACCATTGTTTGATGGAGAAAACTATGCTTTTTGGAGCATAAGGATGGATACCTATTTGAATGTTCTAGGATATGATATTTGGAAATCCATGGTGAATGGTTATACACCTCCTGTGACTCCTCCAACATATTAGGAATGAAAGAGGGCTAGTTAATATAATGAAAAGGCGAAGAATGCAATTCTATGTGGATTATTGAAATCAAAATTTGTGAAGGTTATCTATTGAAAATCAACCAAAGACATGTGGGAAAAATTGAAGAATACCTACAAAGGGGATGATACAATCAAAAGAGCTAAACTTCAAACTCATAGAGGGTAGTTTGAAAGTATCAAAATGAGAGAAGAAGAAATTGCTGCACCTTTTTCCTTTAAGTGGATGATATTGTTAACACAATCAAGGGACTTGGAGAAGAGATTAAAGATTCAATCATTGTGCAAAAGGTTTTAAGATCATTTTCTCTCATATTTGACTCTAAGGTTTTTTTATTGAAGAAATGAAGGATCTAGAATCCTCAATAATGGATGAGTTGCATTGAATCCTCATTAGATATGAGATAAGGACCTAACATGAGAAGCCATAAAAAAGGGAAGTTTCTTTCAAAAATAAAAAGAAATAAAACAATAAAGAATCCAAACTTAGCGAAAAATCATATGACGAATCTTATGGTGAAGAATCCAATTTTGTAAGAAATCTAAAGAAGGGCTCTAGAAACTACAAAGGTAAATTTCCTTTTAAGTGTTTCAATTGTGGAAAGGTAGGTCATTTTGCAAAGAAGTTCATTTATTGAAAGAATAGTGATAGTAAGGATAGAAGATGTTGAAGAACTCAACTAAAGAAAAGTGAAGAAGATTGTGAGAAACTTGAACTAGAGATTGTCTCCCTAAGGAAAGAACCGGAAAGAACTACTGGCAAATTAAATAGAAGTCTTAAAATTGAAAAAAGCACTTAAATTTTATATGATATTTTAAATGAGCAGAGGTCGCCATTGATAAAAGAGGACTTGGTTATGAGGAAACTAAGGTGGTAAACAAAGAAAAACACTAAGGATAGAAAATTTGAGACACAAACAAAGAAAAACCAAAAATTTATGTTGATGCACTTAAAAGTCCCATCAAAGGAGATATCAACAAGAAGGAAAATTAGGTTTATAAAAAGGCAATCATAGTTTCAAAAGACAAAAAATACATAATAATAAAATATTTCCCACCAAGGAAACAACACATAAGTAATTTCTATTGTCCTTTCTTTGGTTATTTGTTTTTCATGCAATCAATTTGTTTACAAGATAATGAATTGTAGGACTCATGTAAAAAGTCTTGGGTGGAATAAGAGTCCTTATGGATTTGAAAGTAGAAATTATAAATCCTTTTCTCATCTAAAATACAAAGTTGAATGTTATAAATGCAATAAATATAGGCATACAACACATTTCTGTAGAATTGTTTTTGTAGAGATAGCAAAGCAAAATAAAAAAGGATGTTGTGACTAAGCAAGAAGAAGAAAATGAAAAAGTTTGGAAACAAAAGGAGATGAAAGATGGCTATGGCACAAGAGGATAGGGCACATGAATTTTGACAAAGATTAGCAAAAATTTGGTAGTAAAAGGCATGCCTAAGATCTACAAGCCTTCTAATGCCATTTGCAAACAATTTCGACATGGAAAGTAGACAAGAATATGCTTCAAAACAAAAGAATTTTTACATATAAACCATTGGAGCTTGTACACACAAATCTTTGTGGGCCAACATGAACAAAGAGTATTCAAAGTGAGTATTATTTCATGTTATTAATTGATAATTTTTCTAGAATGACTTAGGTAACCTTTCTGAAAGAAAAATCATAATCTTTTGAAAAATTTAAGGCATTTAAGGCCTTAGTAGAGAATGAAATTGGATTCAAAATCAAATGTGTGAGGTTTGATTGGGGTGGAAAGTTCACCTCATATGAGTTCGTAGAGTTTTGTGAACAACAAGGAATAAGGAAGCACTACGTAATTGCTAGAACTCTACAAAAAAATGGTGTTGTGGAAAGGAAAAACAAAACAATACAAGAAATGGAAATAACAATGCTAAATGAGTCCAAAATATCAGACTCATTCTGCAAGGAAGCATTTCTCATAGCAATATAAATTTTGAATCGAGGTCAAACTAGAGTAAATCATGATAAAAGCCCATGCAAGTTATTTAAAGGAAGACTTGCTACAATAAAATATTTTAGTCTTAGGTAGTAGATGCTATATCAAGAGAGATGAAGAGGCTCTTTGTAAGTTTAATTTGGGATCCGATGAAGGAATATTTCTTGGGAACTTCTTAAAAGGAAAAGCTTATAGGTGCTACACCACAAGATTGTGAAAAATGGTTGAAAGTGCAAATATAAGGGTAGATGAGGAAAGATAGTACAAAATAAAGGCACTAAAAGTAGATTACCAAGAGGAAGAAAGTTGCAAAGAGGAAGAAGTAGAGGAAGTAATGGAGAATATTGAGCAAAGAAGCACACAAACTTAATCTAGGGCATCTTTTAAGGAACAACCCAAAATGTTGTCCAGATTTGTTTAGAAGAATCATGAGGATTTAATCATAGGAGATAAAAACACATAAATTCAAAAAAGAAGAAGATTGGCCAACCCACCAAATCTTGAAAACTTATCTTTGTTGTCCAAGATTGAGCCTAAGAACTTTATAGAAGCAATGAATACAAATTCTCAATAAAAGCCATGGAAGAAAATTTGAACCAAATTGAAAAGAATGAAACTTGGGAACTTGTCACAAGACCCAAAAATAAAAATATTATTGGCACAAAATAGGTTTTCAGAAACAAGTTAAATGAGGTTCAAGTAAAAAGGTGAAAAGAAAGGTTGGTTTGCAAGGCATGTGCTCAAGTAGAAGGGATTGATTTTGAAGAAACTATTGATTTTGTTGCACTTTTAGAAGCTATAAGAATGTTCCTAGCATTCACCTATTACAAGGATTTCAAAGTCTACCACATGAATGTTAAATCAACATTTTTGAATGGGTACTTGGTAGAGGAAGTGTATATAGATTATCCTTAATGATTCAACTTGTCAAATAACAAAGAATTTGTATGTAAAGTCAAAAGATCTTTATGGTTTGAAAAAATCTCTTAGGATTGGTACTCCATATTGGATAAATACTTACAAGAGAAAGGTTTTAAAAGGGGAATTATTGACAATAATTTGTATTTCAAAACTAAAGGGAAGTATCAATTAATTATTGTGGTATATGTAAATGACATCATTTTTGGAGGTAGCAATGATAAGACATGTCAAGAATTTGCTTAAGATATACATAAAAATTTTGAAATGTCAATGCTCAGAGAGTTGTCCTTCCCCGGATTACAAATTTCTTGGTCAAACAAAGGGATATTTATATCCTAGACTATATATATTAAAGATATGCTAAATTTTTTAGAATGGAATAATGTAATTTGATAGTACCCCCATGGTTACAAGATGTAAGTTAAGTAAAGATGATGAGTTTCCTAATGAAAATTAGTCTCTTTACATATCAATGATTGGAAGTTTACTTTATGTCACAACCTCAAGACCTGATATTATGCAGAGAATAGTTATGGTTGCCAAGTTTTAGGTTGCACCCAAATAAACTCATGTGCAAGCAATCAAGAGAATATTCAAGTAAAAGGAACAATAGATTTTGGGCTATGGTATCCAAGAGGTGATGAATTCACCTTAACAACATATACAAATTTGGATTGCATAGACAATGTTGATGACAAGAAAAACACAAGTGGTGATGCATTCTTTCTTAGAAGTAGTCTTGTCTCATGGTTAAGTAGGAAAAATAAATTAGTCTCTCTATCAACTATAGAAGTAGAGTATATAGTAGTAGTTCCCCATTGCACTCAGGTTTTTTGGATGAGACGATATCAAAGTAGAATACAATCATCTAATATCCATATTATATGACAATGCCATTGCTATCAATATCTCAAAAAATTTAGTGATGCACTCAAGAAAAAAACATATTCCTATAAAATATCACTTCTTGAGGGAGAAAATAGCAGATGGATAGGTAAAGCTTGAGTATATTGACACTCATGATCAAATTATGGATATTTTTACTAAGCCTCTTCCAAAAGAGACCTTTTAGCTTCTAAGACAAAAATTGGGAGTGTATCACCATTGGTTTGTCACTAAGGGGATGTACTCCTTAGGGGGGGCTTATCATTGTATTATATCATAGCTCCATGCACTCCTTTGCCATTGATGTCAAAGGGGAGAAGTATAGAGATAAGGGGAGAGTTAGAGAAAGGGGGAAGATTATATTTTTGATGAGGGTACTCCTCTTACAAAACCACACACACCACTAAACAAGAGAGATAAACAAAAAATGTAGAAAGAAACACTTGCTTTCTATTATCTTGATGAAATGAAATTCAAATACTTAGAAAATAACATACTACATCCACATGGGCCTTCTCATTACAAAAATCTAAAAGCCAAAAACCACGATATGCACTATCGAAGCTTTCTTTTGTAACACTTGTTCCTCCTCTTCATCTAAGAAGTGTAATTGCCTTAGAATATTTTGGAAGGTGTAATCCATTTTGGTGCCATAAATTCCACTGTCTATTTCCCACTCTAGAAGATTTATTTTTATATTTTATATTTATATATTTACAACTTCTCAGGGTCATAATTTTCGATCCAATTGTAATATATCCTTGGAAATCTTGTGAAGAGATCTACAATCATCTTTCATCACATCTAAAAGATTAGATATTTTGTACCCTGTTCCAAGGCTTTGAAGGGTCTCAATTTTTTAGTTTTAAACTTCTTTAAAGAAATTCCTCAGGATGAAAATTTAATATCTTCCAAATGATACAAGATTTTGAAATAATTTTTTCACCAAAAATCTTATTTTCCAATTTAACTCCTTGGGGTCAATTTTCGTGTCCATGGGAACCCGAATAGGCCGACTTACTAAAAATAGTAGGTGATTATTTTTGGTTGTTTCAAGCTTCTAACTATCTCAAAGATTGCATGAGTTGCCATGGGTCCCAAAACAAGAAAGGAAACTACAAACAAAATTAAAATACAATATTTTTGGGTGATGCAAGATTTCCCTTACACCATTGGATACTCTTGCATCAATTTTCTATCAATGACAAAGGGGGAGATTATTGGAATTGATTGTCATTGATGTCAAAGGTGTATGGGAGATTGTTGAAATATTGTCATTGATGTCAAAGGGAAATTGATGTCAAAGGGAAATTAATGTCATGAAGATCTGATGGGTGGTTAACAAAATTATAACCTGATGTATATATGACGTGAGTATTACATATGACAATTATTACGAGTTCATAAGATAATTTTCAGATTATGAAGGGCAACACAAATAATCAAAGTTATCCTCATTCCAAAACTTATAGATTTAATCATTCCAAACAATGAAATATTGATTATCTCAAATGTTTGAAAAATAATTTTTTTAATTTAAATATTTGAATAAATGCAAGGGCTAGCTGTCCCCCATAATGTGAGGCCCAAATTAAATCATCCAAGTAAAGGCGTAGATTTTTTATGAAAAACAAAATATTAACTTACTTCCTTATGAAGACATCACATATTTAAATATATATTAATCACCAAAATGAAGTTATAGTGATTCATTAAGATCCAAAAGAAGTAGCACTTCATTGAAGGCAATATTTATAATTACTTTATAAAGGCAATGATTTAGTTAAAGAAATAATTACACATCATAAGGCAACAATGAATAGAGGAGTAATTACATTTTTAAAGGCAACAATAATCTTCAAGAAAGCATTTTGAGGGTAAATAGAAGTGTTTAAAAAATAATCAGCATAAAGGTTTCTTAACAAAAGTTCATGGCTATACAAAAGGTCATCTTTCTTCTAAGGAATGCTTCACTTCATGCAAAGGCATAAGGAGGATATAAAGGTAAAGGGAAGTTGGAGAGGAAGATGTGTGTGAGTGATGTGTAAAAATAAAGATAGATCATATATACACCAACAAATAAGAGTATGAAAGAAAATAATAGAAAATAATTCAAAGGGATGTTTTTGAGGCAGTTATAGCAAAACTAAGAAGAGAGTTATTGCAGATTTGGAGCAGTTATCTTAAAATTATTATAGTAGATCAAAAGAAGAGAATTATTGCAGACTTGGAGTAGATATCTTAAGGTGACTATAGCAGATCTAAAGAAGAGAATTATCATAGAATTGGAGTAGATATCTTAAGGTGATTATAGTAGATCTAAAGACGAGAATTATTGCAGATTTGGAACAGAAGTTATAACAACTTTACGAAGGAAAGAATAATTGTTGAAAAGATTGAATTTCCCATCAACCATTGAGAAAGCAACATTTATAAGGCGGAACTTTGTTTGGAAGTTGGTGCTTCCCAAAGTTTGGTGTCTATTACTAAGTTGGTGCTTAGTTCTAGGGGTTGGTTCCTTGAAATTGTGGGGATTGGTGTCTCCAGTAGGTTGACACCTACGAAGTTTGTAAAAGAGTTTAATATTTTTCATGGTTTTCTCCCGTAAAGGTTTCCATGTAAATTGTGTTATTCTTGTGTCACATAATCATTAGATCTCATGTGAATGATATTGTGCAATTGATATTATTGTGGTTGTTAGTTTGAAAAAGTAAAATAGTATTATATTGATTCACTCCCCTCAGTATAATTGTGCGCTCATCAATTGTAAGCTTTAGTGCCATGATATCTCCAAACTTTGGAACCCCTAGCTTTCCACACAACATTGTAATTTTTCTAAGTTGCATTCAATTTTCAAAACCACAGTCTCATTGTTCCTTGGGTTTTCAAACTTTTCATACATCCCTCCACACCCTACAAAGCTATAATTAAATCCCCAAACTCTTCACTACTTGACTTCATCAAATATTTGGGCTTTGTGTGCATGTTTGTAACTCTAGTAAAGTTATAGCTAGAACCCAAAAGTTTGATGAAGTCCTTCAAAAACCCAAAAGCCTAATTCAATTATATCTCAAATGTTGGATTCCACTTGCATTCTTGCAACTACAAACATGCAAGTAAATCTTGAAACCACGTGATAGCCAACCCCTAAATTTTGAGTTTTCCTTGCAAATTTAGACCCTACATCCTAAGTTTGAAATCACACTAACTTATTGAATTGTTTTACTTATGTTTCTCTAGAACTAAAGGGTTTTGGGAACATGACATCAACTTTACAAAAATTAATTACAAGTTTAAAAAAAAAAACGTTTCTCCTTTGGAGCTCATCTTAGAGGCGGCAAATGTTTCAAATACAAACCTTAGGCACGAGTTTAGAAAAATTCCATGAAAGAATGAATGCAAGGAATAAAGTGGGATCATTTTGGCTATTTTATTGCCTACCTCAATCCAATCCCCAAACTAGTGTTAACATGTCCATGATTGTATAATTGGATTACTAGAGAGATTCAAAATTTTGAAGGGTAGAAGGTGCTCTAGATCATGCCAAAATACATAGATTTGTGGTTTGGAATTTCCACCCATGAGAAGTATGTGGACATAATAGTTGAGTTAGTCAAACAATTCTATGCTGATAATTTTGATCAATGCCTCCAAATACCCAATAAATGCAAGTTAAAAAAAGAGATCTATAAATTCTAGAATGCTTAAGTCACTTCATACATGCCTTTATAAATTTGGGTTAATACATGTCACATAATTCAAGACAAATTGTCTTTGCTAGCTTGGACGTTGTTATTTATCCTACAATTGCTTCTTCGGTTCTATGGAGTGAACTTTCTCCCATATACTTGTTAGGAAGTAAATGTAGCTACACACATATTGATATTTGTTACCACCCATTTTGGAACATTGAAAATTTTAAAATTTCCATTGTCCAAGTGTCAGTTAATGGTATGGTGGCTATGCAAATAGGTTATCTTACTACTTGTGGTTCATTATGATTATAGGTTTTATATGTCCAATGATACTATTCTCACAATTGAATCCCCAAATGCTACAACTTATGTCCTCCTCCAAAGAATCTATGCCCTACACAAAATGGATTAATTGACATGGCAAATGAAAGCATCATGGTAATTCCAAACCTAAGACATTTGTTTTATGTTGTGGAAACGAAGAAAGAAAAAGGATTATACTTCTACTACCATGGAACAACTATTAGAGTAGTTAAGAAACTTTGATTCTGGTATGGTTACCATAGTGCAGCTCATCTCCAAGATTGTTGCAAGGGAGATTGGTCTAAGGAGTGTAAATTGTTTCTACCGTATAAACAAGAAGTAGATTCTGGTAAAAAAATATCTTCTAAACCACAACAGCCTCATACATCAGTTATGATTGGAGATGGAACATAAGTTGTGGATATCCCAGAATCAAATCCGATGGGTGGTTAGTGACTTCATGCAAATGGGACGATCTGTCGTTGATATTCCATTTGAAAAGGATTGTGAACATGGGCAACAAGGTAGCAGCTTGGTTGTGACTATGGTTTGAGCCTTGCAATATCATATGCAAAATGAATCTCTTAGTATTCAGGTTGTTGGATGAACGCAAATAGTCTCATCATATGCTTAGCTTCATTGATAACTTAATTCCATCTTTGTGTAAACAAGAACATAGCACATGGGATCTCGTTTGTCACATGATATGGAGAGTACCATCAATTGGACAACTACTTTGCTAAAAGCCAAAGGTGATGATTGAATTGCAAATCCACATAGTGTGTTTGAAACTGTTATTAAAAAGTGCAAAAAGTGAAGTGATTGCAGGCAATGACCAAGCCAAGAAGATCACTAGACCAAATTACGACCCTCTTATAGGACATTGATAATGGACAAATTGACATTAATTATAGACTTCGTTGCTTCCTAATAGTGATACCATGAATGAAGTGCATTAAATCAATGATAAAAACCACCATCATCTAAGGCACCATTTAAAAGGACATATGCTCAGAATGCAATGTGAAGTTGTTGGATAGGATGATAAGCTTCAACAATAAAATGTCAAAATATCTTGTTGTTAAGATTCATAGTGCTTTCACATTATGCACTGAAACAAGAGCTTTGGAACACAACATGGAAAGTGATGAATTAAAAGCCTAATTCAAATTGAGATGTGTGGTATTCAGATAGATCTTGCACAAGTCAGCTACTACAAGAACAATTGAATTCAAATCGGGGAGCCCATTGAAGATTATCGATTGTGCTCAATTGGTATATAATGAAGAAAATGAAACATCCCCAATGGATGTTTGGCCCAATTTTTCCCAAATTTACCACATAAAATTTAGCAAATAATTTTGCATGCAAACAGATCTCTCTTTATCCAGCAACTTGCAACAGATTTCAATGTAAATCATATATTATCAATTTTAGAAAATAAGATCTGAAATTGCATATGATTATTGCCTTCAAAAACTTCAGTAAAATAACAACAAAAGTATTCAATCGTAGCCACAAGACTTACAGCTGGATTGGATAATCAAAAGTATGAATCTGAAGCAAAAATTGAGACGACTGAATGATATCTCCAACAAAAAATGGGTTTCTGTCCACTGCCTTCAAGCTCAAGGGATTCCGTCCTCAAACCTATTGAAAGCCAAAGCTTCCCTAAATTCCTAAGTTACCGATTCGTTTTTGGATTCGGGTACGGGTACGTGAATCCGGTATGGGATTCGGTCAAAAAAAAATTTGGGGTTGGGTACAGCTTGGATTCGGCAATACAAAAAACATATAAAAATAAGAAATATATACATATTTGCAGCAGTAATTGAGTTTAGAATACACCACCATATTAATAGTCTAATAACATAGCAAAAATACATCACCACTTTCATAGTCACTAAGTCAAATATTAAAATATTAATGATTACTCGAATGTCATGATATAAAATTTAAATTTATAAATTAAAGTTCAAACATAAAATGTCAAGTGTTTACAATCAACTATTATTGATCAATGATAAATTTGAATCATATGGGTCATCAAAAAGAGCAGCATCATCATCATCATTAGATGATACATTTTGTGTAGAACCACAAATAGAATTAGTGGCACTCACACAAGCACTGCCACTAGCACTAGCACTACCATTCTCATACTCAGCAGTTGCTTCAGGCTCATACTCATCATCAATATCAAGTGAAACTAAGTGACTTGTGGAAGCATCCAAGTCAAGATGCTCTGGCTCAATATCCCACCTCCTTGTGTCTCCTTCTTTGTAGGAACTTTGCTTATGTGTAAGGAGGCACAAGTTTGAATGCACATACACCAAGTCCTCTGCCTTTTTTGAATGTATCCTATTGCGTTTTATTGAGTGGATGAAGGAGTATGTGCTCCAATTCCTCTCAGAAGACGATGAACTAGCAACCTATTAAGACCAAATTAAATAGTTAAGAGTTACAAAATTAATAAAATTATAAATTAAAATTAAAATTACAAAATATAAAACTTACTTGGGATAAAATTTTAATTGCAATAGGTTGGAGGTGCATGTATTCTTACCCATGGAAGTACCACCAACTATGAGCATCCACCCTAACCTTGTCTCGAAGAGCATCCATATTTCGATCAACAGTACTGGAGCATGCAAAAGCCATTAACTCAACCCTCACTCGATCATGTTGGTCACGATCCTTGAAGATTCTACAAAGTGCTACCTTGTACCCTTGAGCCACTTCAACATCCCTATATGGAGCAACTCTTGATGAAGTAGAAATTATCTCAGGACTATAATATTTGGGACTCAATTGAAAAGCGAGAAGATGCAATGGAGTGGTCATTTTTTTCCATCTATCAACCATGATTTCCTGTAGCTCTTTGAAGAATTTTTCTTCAGGATCTTCCTCTTTTGCATTGATGATGGTTTTCATATTCTCAATCATTGAGTCAATACCATCATATACTTCTCCCAAACAAGGTCTATCCATGTCTGTGTAATGGATCATGCTCAATATAAGCTTAGTGAAACTAACTATGTACTCAACACGATCCCACCAACTATCATCTAGGATCCTTTGCTTGACCCTATTTTCCCTTTCACTACTAGATTGCTTCCATATGGACCAATTAGCGCTGATTACCATGGTACAAAGTGCCTCACAAACCTTTATAAGTCGCCTCAACACAATTGTGTTGGAGGAAAAATGGGTCTCAGCAACCTGTTTGGAAATCAAAATTAAAATTAAAATATAATTTAAATTTATAAATACTTTACAAAATCAAAATTTAAAATCAAAAGAAAATTTAAAATTTAAAAATATTGAGAATTAACTTACCTTCAACAATTCCAATTTTGAGAATTGTCTGAATATTCCTTGTGTCATATGGTAGTTGGTGACAAACATTTGGATGTCTTCGCCCTCAACATACAATTGTTTGATCCACTCAATTTTGGATCCAATTTTTTGTAGCATTAGATTGAGGGAGTGGACAACACAAGGTGTCCAAAAAATGTGGGGATACTTCTCCCCAATCAATAACCCTACAACCCTAAAATTTTTGGCATTGTCGGTTACAACTTGCATAACATTTTGATGGTCCACTTCTTCAATAGCTTGGCAAAGGATGTTAGCAATAAATGGACCATCTTTCACCTGTCCTTCACAATCCATTGCTCTCAAAAAAATTGCCCCTTTAGGGGACACGGCAATAACATTGATCAATGGGCGATTTTTTGCATCTTTCCATCCATTAGAAATGATGGTCACCCCTGTTTCGATCCATGAATCCCTTATGGGCTTCAAAGAGTCTGCTACATGTTTCACCTATTTCTCCAATAAGGTGCAACACACCTTCTCAAAACCTGGGCCCTTATACCCCCTTGGAGCCTCATTAATAGATTTCACCATCTTTTGCCAATATGGTGAATTAATAATGTTGAATGCCAATCCATTGGCATAGACACACCTTGCTATGTCTTGATTAGCAATATCTCTTGCCTCATTCTGAAATGAAGCTTCCAACGGTCCCTTAGATCTTTTATTCGATGAGGGCATGGTTTTTTGTTGAGGGATGTTCATAAATGGATGGCTTTGTGTAGGTGGAAGATAAGTAGGTGGTGGTGTAGGGGGTTTCATGGATCGAGATCCTTTCCTCAAAGGATGGCTTGTTTTAAGACTACCAGCTTTTTGCTTTGATTTTTCTTGCTCAACAATATATTTCAACACTACGTCATCTGGAAGGCCTTTGCCATCACTAGAAGGAGGTCCTGGACAAGGTTTGATGCCATTATCAGGGATCTTACACAAGTGGGATCTCACTCGACTGTATGAGCTCATATATTGAACTTTGCAATGACTAAAAATCCAAATAAATACTCCACCACCTAGACATTGTTGAGCCATTTCTACATATTTCCAAAGGGGAGAGGTTGCATTTATTTTGAAATGAGATTGGCCTGAGGAAGAATTGGATGCCATTGTAATACCTAAGGCACAAAAAATTGAAACAATTTTGGTATTGAAATTTGAACTAAAAAACTTAAAAGAATGAGAACAATCAACAAAACAATAAAAAAAAAACAAAATAGTTCATTTGTTAAAAAAAATGTAAGAAAAAAATAAAAAAACTTCAAAGAAACCTACCTCTTTTGAACAAATATTTCTCTACAATATTCTTGGCAATGAATGGAAACTTGCAAGTGCTTAGGAATATCACAACAATCAACTTTGAACAACCAACGATCAGCTTTCAAGTCTATTCAAGCTTGTGCACGCAAGAGAGAGAGTTCAACAATGGAGGCAAAAAAACTTGTTTTTCATTCACAAATTGTTAAATGAGATTGTTTTTACCTATTTAGTGTGTTTGGAGGGATGAATTAGGGTTGCAATGATTATTAAAATATTAAGAAGTCAACATTCGGTCAAAATAATGAATAAAAAATGCAAAAAACATGCCTTTTTCCGCGGATTGGGCGTTTTCACACCTAGATTCGTCGCGGATTCGTTTTGCCATATCCTGGACGAATCCGTAGGTGCCCGGCGAATCCAACTCGAATCCTTAGGCAAAAATGTGTATCCTAGGTGAATCTGAGGCATACCGTACTTGAATCTCATACCCAGTATGTATCAAATCGTATCCGGGGCTATTTTAAGGCGAATCAATAACTTAGCTAAATTCTCCAAGAGAAAGTAATAACCAAGCATATACCAAGAATGTCCATAAATGAGCCTTGTAGATCCTTTTATATCTTTCTTGGGGGAGCTCACACACTTTTCCAGCCAATCTGGGATAAAGATATATTTCCCGCTTTACTTTTATTTTAGTGACTTTAAGATATAATGTTTTATTTGAGTCACTTTATAGAATTAAAGTGACTTTATTACTATAAAGTTACATTATAACTTTATAATAACATTTAAATATTTAAATAATTCCTTAGTCACTTTAAAAATAAATAACTCCTTGAATAATTGTCCGTTTAATGAGTCGTCTGAAGCAGGAGTTAACTCTGTCAGCTCCCCATGTGACCAAGTGCCAGTCTAAAAATAGTAAGTACTCCAAACTAAGCTAAAAAAATCATTTGAAAAGCCTGGAACAAAAAACTGAAATTGAACTGACGGGAAGCACTATCACCAACCAACTACCACCAAGACCCTCTTACTAGATATATTAGCCCACGAGGGCCAGGAATAGGCTAAATCCATCGAAATCAACAACGGGCTAAAAAGGGGACATTACGGAAAAGGCTCAAGCCCTTTGGAGTGCACAATATATAGGGAAATGTGTGGATTCGACTAGCATTTAGGTGGCAGAGTTAGGGGACTATTTTATCCTAGCATTTTGAAAGATATATGAGCATGATGTCAAAATGGAAATTTGCTTTCTATAGGTCCTTTGTTTAAGCGCAATCTGGTGAAGCATTAAATGCTTTAGTTTTAATCCATGCATACATAACAAATGGTCCAATGAAAAAATCAACGAAGAAGTTGAATGTTGGTTAAGTTAAAAAAAATACTATAGTGAAGTGAATTATGTATATCAATGTTTTGAACTGCTCACCAAAATCACAGAGATAGATACTGAAGTTGTTAGAACCATTCAACGATATCTTCGTGGTCATGTAACTCATTTAGCATACACTAAAAACAGATCTAGTAGGTAGAGAATAGTTTATCAAAGCTCTTCCTACGATGAATTCCCCAAATGATGCATGTTAATTTTAGTTTATATACATAATGTTTAAATTAATTTTTAATGAAGTAGACATGGTATCCATAGAAGGCGAATGGTCTTTGGTTTTGTAATTGATTTTAAAGAAATAGTTACACAAAATTGAAAGGGGTCTTTTAGGGATATTATTTATTATAAAATGAGGAATGAGGAGAGGGGTAGTTTGATTTTATTTTTCTTGGCGTTTCAAATCGCACCTTTGGAATGCGGTTTGGAAACAGATAGCTATGTGCAGTAAACTGCTCTTCAAGTTTGGAGGGGAAGCTCTCTCTTTTGCTAAGTTTGCTAAAAGAAAGTAAACTAATGCTAATTTTCCTATCTTTTTATTTCAGCTGCGAGAACAAAAGGTTATAGAACTCTTGACATTGCAACTGAGGTTTTCTCTTTAATAAAAACTATTAGCCACAACTAACTTACGCTAATGACATTTCTAACTTCTCAGGTAAGCACAGAGCAAGAGAGTTAGAAATGAACAAAGTTTGATTCTCTAACACAGATACTTAGATAAACTTTTTTCCAACATACATTTACTGAATTTCAATGCAAGCTGAAGTGGAGATCATATAAGCATAACACAATACACAAAAATCTAAGACTTTATATCAGGGCAGCGAAGCAAGCACAAGGCTTTATTTCCTCAAACTTCGGGCACAAGAGATTACATTTCTGGGACAACAAGTTGTAGCAAAATACATGCAACATATGATCAAACCGGATTAACACTTGACACAAGATACATGCATTGAACAAGGATTTGCAGCTAAAAGAGACATGCAAACTTTCTCTTAACACAAAGTGAACTAAAACTAAACAATAACAACTCGCAAGAAAAACAGACTCAACAATTTGTTATCACAAGCACGGTTAAAGAAAAATGGGCAAGGTTGCCCTTATTTATAACTAAACGGAGGAGTAGGGAACCCTAAAATATCCTTGCTTTTACAACTAATACTCACCAACTCGCAAGCTTTATTTCTAAAACTAAAGAAGATAACATCTACAACTAAGAAAACATGGAAAATAGGAAATGCCAGCTATTACATTTGTTTTCTTTCTCTTCTCAAAGGATGGATAAGAATTAAGACGAGAATAGAAAGAAAGCTTCTAGATGAAAGTTGCTTTTATATCTCAAGCACATCCGCTAAAAAGTGGGAAACTATGTCTCTGTCAGACACGTCAATACTATCAATAACAAAGTTTTGCTTTTCTAAGATTTCTTCACCATCTGCAATAGATCTTAGAAAATCTTCATTCTCCTTAGCCGCTTTCTCGAAATTTGCTAGCATCATCAAAATCTGACTCATTCTTCTGACACTACCATCGCTACCACGAACAACACTCTGAAACTCTGTTTGGACTTCATCAAGCCCAACATAGGAACCATCATCATGACAATACGGACAAGGGATCTCTGTGACAAACTCCCTTATGAATTCGAGAGCATCGACAACCCTTTGCTTGTATACAACAAACTCTTCGAAAATCCTCTCATAAGTTTTCACTTTAAAGAAGTGATGTTCTTTCCACGCACAAATTTTTCTTTTGTGATCTCTTGCAATGGTTGAGCCATATGCCATGTCTAAATCTGCAATGATGATTTCATGCATAGGCTTCACCTCTGCTATCAATTGCTCAAAACCCTAGACACCTTGACATAAATCATGGGCATTATATCTCAGCTGAAATATCTGTGCTAGAATTTCTATGCCCCTAGTGATGATTTCCTCAATCCATTCCTGTGTCTATTTCCCACAAATCACTAACTGCCTCAACTGTTGTTGATTAGCTGGTGTCTCTAAAACCTGGGGCAAAAACTGTGTTGTTTGTGAAGTTCCATGAATGAGATTTGAAATGTATGACTGAAGTTGACAATTTTCAGCTTTGAGGGCTGCCTTGTCTTCTCCATCTTTCAACACTCTTTCTTGAAGGTTTTATGATACCATTTTGAACAAACTCATATCAACATGCCTAGTACTCTTGCTAAGATTGGCTTTGACCATTAAAAAATCATCTACATCCACTTCATCTTTGTTTCTATCTTCAGGAGGTGTAGCCGTCTTCATGATCATCGCACCATCAAGATTTCTCTCAAAGTGTATCTGTTTCTTTGCTTTCTTTTTAGGTGCTTCCTGATACACATCATCAAAGTTTAGCTAATCTAAAGGTCTTCTTCTTGTACTTCCCAAGGAGCTCTCAAGCCAAGATGTGGTATCTCTACTAACATCCATGGGAGGTTCAGCTACAATCTCTTCTTCTACCTCCTCATCCTCCAAATCAATATGAATTGGTGAAGACCTCGGAGATGGAAAAGGATCATATGTCAAGGGCACATCTTATGTTTCCTCTTGAGGTATGGGCTCATGTGGAGGGGTTTCTACTTCAACTGTTGGCTGCTCATGTATGACTATACCCGAGAAGTCCAACCTCTTCTTTGCATTCTTCATTGATCTAGTACCCTTTACAACCTCTTGAGACTGACTTTTTCCTTTTATTTTTGGTTGAGCTCTGGAAGAAGAGGGAAGTGATGACTATATTCTTGGTGGCTCTACTACTAGGATGGATTTCTTCCTCTTGAGGACCAAGAAAGTCTTGTTGTATTCAATGACTTGGTGAGTCCTTTCTTCCACTAAGATGCATTCTCTATTGGCCCAATTAACCTGTGGAAGAGGTTGTTGCTCAATCTAATTTCAAGTGTATGCTAGGAGAAGCATGTCTTCGTCATCATCTGATAACCCCTCAATATCCTTAGACAAACAATCTTTCATCTGATGAAGAGTGAGTTTGCTATTGCTATGCCTTCAAACCTCGAACTCATATTTGCAGTTGGCCCAAAAATCCTCGAGTGCAGGCACATGAGCATAGTTCTGAGCAAGTCTGGATGCATAGATACCATGGGGATCATAAGATCATCTCTCACTGAAAGGCTTGAGATCAAGTTTAGCCAACTCATTACCCATTATCTTAGCATCTGTTGACGATTTTCACCTGTAGATTCCTAATTCAAAAGGGAAGTTGAAGGTTGGTTTCCTTTTATTCCGCAAGCGAGTGTGAACATTTGATACTTGCCTTAGAAATTCCATGCACACAACTTCATCTGATGGATACCTCGGTAACATGAGAGGAGCACCTGAATAGCCATATAATCTTAAGTAGGTGAAAGTAGCAAACTGAATAAACCAATCTGCCCATTCTAACATTGTTGCCTTGGCAGTAGATGAAATGTGTATGTGTAACTCATTCTCCAGATCTCACACCGTATACATCAGGAAAGCTTCACTCACTCTTTTGTAGTAATGCGATGATGCTATGAACTCC
Source organism: Sequoiadendron giganteum (assembly GCA_007115665.2). Lineage (NCBI taxonomy): Eukaryota > Viridiplantae > Streptophyta > Pinopsida > Cupressales > Cupressaceae > Sequoiadendron > Sequoiadendron giganteum. Next base: position 170,927,830 of record VCHN02000014.1, on the reverse strand, counting down.
AGCTGAGTGTAGTATTTGAAGACATGTTGTACATTTAAGGACCCCTTAGTGTTCAACCCTCTGAATTTTCCTTGGAAGGCAACTAAGTAGACTAGGTAGGAGATCATGTGGAATTCATGCCTATTGAAGTACTTAGTTATCTGGTGATGAAGGCGATCACTGATTAATGTAGGCCAATCATAGAACTCCGTTTTCTTCATGATATGAGGTATCACATAAAACATCCAGGGCTGAAACTTCGTTGCATCTGCTTGGCCAGTAATCTAGTTGAGCAAGGTGATTATTATGGCAATTTCATCCTTAAACTCTCCTCTCCTGACATTCTTTAGCAATGCCTTATGTTTTTCCTTCATCCATTTTTGTGCAATATTCTTGCCATATTTCTCTTTATGCATCTCCCATATCCATTCACATTCATCCATAGAGATGGTAACACTTCCAAGCCAACGCGGAATTGAGAAGCATTTTTCAATCATATATGGCTTTAGGCTGCAAATCGTTCTTCCATCCATTGACTGAATCTCCCTCGTTGCAGGATTGTAATGCTTGATGCAAACAATTATGAATTCTAAGCTCTATACTGAAAAGGGAGTAGATGCTACTGCAAGAAGTCCTGAATGGCCAAGGTGCCTGATGGTGACATTGCCCGCATCTTCCAAAGCATGCAAATTGAATATTGGCTTGATGTGGTGTAAGTCAATCTCAGCTGTTTTGATGAAGTCGTGATATAGTGCTAATTTGGTCTTGAACTTAGTGGGAATGAACTCCATACTACAAAAATTGAAGATTAATTGTAAACTTGCCTATATTCAAACAAGTTTTTGCACACTTTCTATTTTTAGCTTGTTGATCTTCTTTGTCAAACAAATGAATTTTTTGAAAATTATTCTGAGATATTAGTTTTGTTCAGAGTTTTGTTACAAGCAAACCCAGATCGTCCATTTTCGAAAATTTTGAGTGTAGACTGAAAAAGTAGCAAACCCTAATTTCCTTCGAAAAAGCATGAAAAATTTGGCACCTAGGTTTTGTTCAAAAGGAGATTTTAGATGAATCCATTTGATCAGATATTGAACATTTTGAAGTTTGACTAAAAAAGAAACCACTTGAAATTTATCTGAAAAAGATGTGATATGGGTTATGTTCAGAAGAATGTGTTGACAGGTATTTTATGACCACACTAAAACAGAATAAAATGTCCAATGGTCACCCTATTATCTCTTGATCAAAGTATTCTGCATGCTAAGATTGCATGGAAGATCACGCGTTCAACTCCAAGGTTCCTTATGTCGCGAATAGACTCAGTTGGTTGATGTGAATATGCTAGGTATTCCAAGGGGACTTACACAATTTGTTCAACTTTGTGAAGTAATTAAGACACGAATGATTTGATGATGATGCTCAGATTCCTAAGTTAACTAGGAAAATACTGAATTTGAAAGGAGAAAGGGTAAGGATTCTACAATCTACTTCTAAAGGGTGGAATGTGAGGATCAACTTCAACAATCTTCAAACCAGACTTTTCTTCGCCTCCCTTGGGACAACTTCCACAAAATCAATGCAATCTTCAGAGGATGAGAAAGGTGTTCAAATCATGATACATGTACATACCATCACAACGACGCATATGGACATATGTACCATAATTGAAGTTAAGTGCCAATATTCCAGTTGACCACGCAGGGCAAACTCACCATCAGCGAGCCTGCTAGTGGTATGGATGAAAGAAAACTTGCTCAAATCAAACGCCACATTCCACAATTAACAACTACTTGCATGGAATTAAATCTACTTTACTCTATATACTTGAATTGTAAAGACAAAAAAGCCTTGTCAACTGCTCACAATGAAAGATAGAATCACCAATCAATGAAATTCTTTGTATTATGACAGTCCTCCACAACAACCGTTTACAAAAAAAATCAAAGGGAAATCTTTTCTTTCCTTTTCAAACTAAGTTAACTTCTAACTATTCACTATATGCTCTCTACTCCCTAGCTCTGCCTTAACTATTAATCTCTTATCTAATAGATTACAAATGAGGGGGGATGCCCCTTTTATAGTTGGCCCAGTCCAGCGGACGACTTAGATTCAAATACAATGAAGGGCTCAAATTGAGCCACGTAAGCCCTAATTAGGGTTTTGCCCTAAAAACCGCCATAGAGGGGAGTGGGGTAATAAATGAACAAAAGATTCTCCACTCCTTTGCAGGAACCATAATGAACAATTAATGTCCATTACCATCTTCTAGAAGATTCTCGTCCAACAAGACTTTCTTTGTTTTGCCTACCAATTCTGTTGTGCTAGGAGGAGGCAAGCACACAACAACACTAAGTTCAAACCCTCCTTGCAAAAAAAAATTTCTCTGTTAAGTCCTCTTGTTGTTTTGATTCCTAGACACACTTCTTCCTTGTAACCTTCATATTTCTTTAGCCCACTGCCTTGGGTGCATTTAGCCTCTTTTGCATCACGTTCTTAATGCCTTAGACAAATCTTCACTGTCGTTTCCTTTTTCCAAAGTTGTAACATTGTTCAGCTTCATCAAGTCCTCATGCCTTGGCCTCAACGTTCATCCTACAAAACAAAAAGAAGAGCATCAAAAGATTTAGAACACTCATAACATAACTTCACTTCACTTACTTGATTTCCATGTTCTAACTGATTGATCTTTGGATGTGATAGAGTTCATCATTTCCAACAAACTTTCATAACTTTTCAACAACTGGGTGCATGGTGTTCATTTCATGAGGTCTTCTTCAAGGGTACATCCACCACCTTGTGCCTGGAGTTTGTGCCTTATAAATTATTTCACCTCGAGGACGCATTTGAATGCTTGATGTTCGAGCCTCATTTTATCTTCAAATTCCTTCATGCCTTAGACAAATTTCATCTCTTCCCTGTGAGTGTATTTGACCCCTTGTTTTTCTTTTCTTTTCCTTAGACAATTTTGTCTGCTTTATAAATTTCATCCACTGTAACCTAGGCACTCACTTTGACATCACCCGCCGAGGCATTTCTTTGTAAAAACATTTCTTTTATTTGCCTTAGAAAATTTATTTTTGCCTAGGAAATTCATCAACGGGTACTAGGCAAAATCTTTGTCGAAACAACACGAGAAGGTGTGGAAAAGATTTAAATCATCTCCCAGTGGGAAATGTCCAATACCCAGAAGAAATTTCCCCTCAAAAATCATCATTTTCATGTGTGTTTGGACGAAGGGGTAAGTTTAATTTTTATTATTTTTGAAAAATAATAAAAATTGCTAAGGTTTATTCCATTTTAATTTTGGACGTATTCCACACTTGTAGTCTTCATTTTTCATGCCTTGGTATTTTCCTATTTTCCTGAAGAAATTATCTTCTTGCTTGCGGGCACCTTTCCTCTTGCCTCTGGAAATTTTATCATTACCTCCTCTAGGCGTATTTTCTAATTTCACCTTGTGATGCCTTAGAAAATTTTAAATTTAATTAGCTTATCTTGGGCGCACTTAGGGTGGTGTCAAGGAAAATTTCAACACTTAGCAAATTTCATAGCCAAGCCCCTTTTACCTTTGGCGCATTTCATACTACATGTCTCCACAAACAAGGGCACAATTAAGGGTGTGAGGAGGAATTCCCACACTTAAAAAAAATATTATTTTATCTTCTCCATAACTTAGGCACATATAGAACCCCTTGCTTCCTTTTTCCCATGCTTTAGCATCTTATTGCCCTGCCTTTATTCCTTGTGAGCGCATATGAGGTGGGGAGGAGGAACTTTCTTTCCTTAGAAAAATTTATTTCCATGTCCTCTCAATCTTAGGCGCATTTCACACTATGAGGAGGAACTCTTTATACTTGGGCGCATTTCACATAGGGAGGAGGAATGTTCAACACTTAGAATATTTTCCTCATTGCCACGTTTTCCTCTTGCAAGCTGGGCACATTTGGAGGTATGAGGAGGAATTTGCCTATGCCTTAGAATTTTTTTTATAGTTCCTCACCTTGAAGGTGCATTTCACCCTTGCTGCTTTTATTTTCCTTTACTTAGAAACCTTTTCAACACCTATAACCCTTGCTGGGCACATTTCACCTGTCAAGCATCTACTTTACATGCCTTAGAACAATCTTGGACTCCACATTATCCCTTGGGCGCATTTGGGGTATGCAGCTTCAAGTTTGATGCCTTAGAAAATATTTTCATGTCCTCTACCACCTTGGGGCGCATTTGAGGGTATAAGCTGCAATTTTTCATAACTTAGAATATTTTACCAGAATCCTCTCAACCTTGGGCGAATTTCACCTAGGGAGGAGGAACTTTCAACACTTAGAAACATTTTCATCAACTCCTTGCTTACTCCATGACTTGGGCGCATTTGAGGTAGGGAGGAGGAATTTTGCCAACACTTAGAATATTTTATTTCAAGTCTCCTCCCTCAAGGGTGCATTTAGGGGGATGTGGAGGATTTTCAAATTCCTTAGAAACTTTTATGACTCTCCTCACCTTGAAGGCACATTTCAGGTAGGGAGGAGGAATTTTTTCATGCTTAGAATTTTTAAAGCCTTCACATGCTTGCTTGGGCGCATTTCACATGTGGTGGAGGAATATTTTTATACTTAGAATTTTTAAAGCCTCCTCCATGCTTGGGTGCATCTCACACTTCCCCCTGCCAGTTGGACTTAGAAATTTCAACGCCCTCAACTACCTCTTGCCACTCTATTTTTAGTAAATTTCGGAGAGGTGTGAATCTCCATGGCTTTTTATCTGTTCTGAATCTAGAGCTGGTGTGATATGCTTCTTGTGGCCATGCTACCTTGTTTATACTTGTTGCCCAAGCTTATTTGTTATTTTTAGCCCGCCTGCTATTTTTAGCAAACCCTAAAATTGCTTGACTTTCGTAGCTCCGTTTAACTTGAAATTTTCACCATGTGGTCCTCATCGCTTGGCGAGCCTGTTCACACCCGCCCCTCATGCTGACCTACTATTTATAGCCCTATTCCAGAGGTGACTTACTATAAATAGTAAGTGCTCGGATTGCACCCAAATTTTATCGGTAGATTGCTTGAAGGACGCTGATCGCAGTGGGATACCTTTGTTTTCCAAGATTCTGGCATTTTACCCCTCTTTTTAGGCATCGAAGCTGGAAACCCTAATCTCACTTGCATGTGGCTCAAATGACCTCCGTTTGACTTGATTTTTGTTGTACGCTACGTTGTCTGCTAAACTGAAGTGTCGGCTGACTGCTAGGGTGAGCCTGCTATTTATAGTAACTGTTTGAAAAAGTGACCAATCAATTGTCGGATGAGTTTGCATGTCACATTGCCCAAGGGATCTCAAAAAACCCAAAAAAACCCAGAAAACTAGTCTACATGCGTGCACTGGCTAAAAATAGTACGTCCCTGAAAAATGATCAACTCCGCTTGCATGTCATACCATTGCAAAGCTCTCGGAAAACCCATAAGGAATATCCAGACATGCACTGAAAAACTCTGCATGCAATGTAATGTCCCCAAATTTATGATTAAGTGACTTAATTAATTTAATTGATTAAGCTGTCCAAAAATTAATAATATTTCTAAGGATGACTTTAATCGATTATTTTGATTAAATAAAGTGAAATACTATAAAGTCACTTATTTGATGTTTATGAAGTGACTTGATGAAATATTTTAAATATAACTTTACAAAGTCACTTTTTGTGGAGAATGGAGGAAAAATAAAAAGAAAAGAGAGTTCATTTTGTTGGGCATTCTTGGATTAATATTTTCTTTGAGCATATTGGTTGAGCCTCCTAGATTAGGGCTTGAAGAATCTTCCAACTCCAATTTCGGATGTGCAACCATCATCCCTAGTTGGACGAGTTGAAGATTTTGGAAATAAGAATTCGAGCTATGTCTGATTTTCGCGTCTCCCATATTTTGAGTTTTTGTTGCTTTAGTGTGACGAGTTTGGTGAATATTTAGGTAGTTTTGATGGCGTGAGCCATTGTGGGAATCCTGGCACATTATTTTCCAAGCACAACACCTTTGCTAAAGTCGTGATAGTGAAGAAATTGGACAGTTGTTAAAAAAACGTGTTTGCTGGGCAGAGAACGACCTCTTAAACAAACTGGAACTGGGTCGTTTGGTCTCTTGAATCCAAGGCAAATAAAAAAGAAGGAGAATCGTGGCCTTTGGAAGGGGCATTTGAATTGTCCAAGACAAAACATGATTCCAAGGAGTTGCAACGTGAAGTTCCTGAGTCATTTCTGGGCATTGCGAGAGGTTCTTCTTCATTGCTGAGTGTTACCACGCATTTCCTAGGTCTAAGCACTTTCTTGTATCAAATTATGTAGAGTTTTGAGTCTGCAAATGCATTTCTTCATCTTAGACAAGGGCATTTGCTGTCAGTCGAATCTGGGTCTGTTCTGTGTAATATCCAATACTATAATATCAGAAAAAGGCTCTTAAATCTGTGGTTACAGTCAATGCATTCCTTCCGTTCTTCTTTAAGCACAACTTTTTGAGTCCTTGGATTAGAACACACTCTTATTTGCTGTTACTGAGTGCGTTAAGAGCTTCTCCCAATTCTCTTGTTAGTTTTGAGTATTGGAGTAGCATTGTATGTGTTCAATAAAATTTCTATGAAAGCTGAAAATGAACTTCTCAGTTTGTATGGATATATCTGTCAATATAAGTTGAGGTCTATTGTGCGTTGTCATTCAAGTTTATAAAATCAGAAAATAGCATGGTAATCTGCTGTTACAGCTTTGATAGTATTTCTGAGAACTTATTGTTGTTATGTGAGTCTTGTCATAAGAGCTTACTAGTTGACACTATCATGGATTGATAATAAAGGAGATTGTTGTCTCAATGATCTACTGTAATAAGTTGTGTGTTGATTCTATTTCAATATGCACCTTAATACTGTAGGTCATACCATTAACTTCATGTTTATATCAGCCATGTCACAGTCTCAATCATGCACAAAAAAACATTGTCAAGTCTGAAATGCAAGTTTGTATTATTTTTTGTTAAAGAAGTTAGATTCATTGATTTGAGATACAGTTGAAAAGATACAATTGAAATCGTGAATTAATGAACTCTGTCATTTTTCATGTATGCTATTTATTGGTTTGGCCACATCTGTGTGAAATGGTTCTAGCTATGTGACGAAAACAAATCAATTACAATTCAAGAAAAACACAAAAATCAAGCACAACAGGATAGGAACTTTACAGTGGTATCAGAGTTGGAGATCTTGCTAGCCTGTTTGGATTTGTGACTCAAAAAATTTCAATTATCTAACGATGGTACAAATGGACAGTCTTGTCACTCTTAGAGAAAATCAAAAGGTGATAATAAGTACCCTTCAAAAACTCCTACTAAAGGAAGAGGATGAGCAGGTGGTTATGAAAATAGAAGACAATAAAATTGTTACTGAGTACCAGGGATTACCAAATGATTTGAAAAACCAGGTTTCCTTTGATGAGATTTTGGGAATACTTGAGGAAGAAAATCCAAGTAAGACAAAACTATATAACTATATCAGAAAATTGAAAATAGAAGAAATTTCTGACTTTGGTTTGTCTACTAACAACAATACAGTATTTGTGCTTGAGCCTAGTATTCATGGGGAAGGAAAGGAATTAATCACTTTGCAGACAAGCACACCTATTGTAGTGGGGAACCAGGAAATATGTGATGAATGGCTAATGAGGGTGAATGAAGTGAAGTTGAAAGCTACTCATGCAAAACAACAATTACACAAAATTAAGGAAAAGGTTGTCCACATGGACCATTCCTATGACCTCTCAAATTATGAAAAGAATGTTCCGAGACAAGAAAGTTATGAGGTGGAGTACCTAAATGTTCCAAAGGGAAGGTATGAAAATGACAAAATTATTGAGGTTGCTAATGTGACTCCAAAAAAAGAGCGGGATGAAGTTGAGTATGTTGAAGTTTCCAATCAGCATATAGTGAAGAGTTTTTACATCACTCCAATGAGGATGGTTTAGATGTTGGGAAAGAGTTCCCAATGTCCAATGTACATCAGTTTGATTTCCAAACAGCACCTATGGAGAAAAATGTCCATGCTAGCTTCAACACTTTTGATTCAGATGGTGATTTGTTCAAGGAAACAATAATGTATGGGAAACACAATGAGCATACTTGTTTAGAACCAAACCATCAACTCATAAGTTCATGGGATCTAGGCATTTCAACACTAAAATATGATGGAGAGAAAGCGTGTGATGATCTCTTTTTTGAACACAGCGTTGTCCTTACCACAAAACCTAGAATATGCAAAGAAATGAGGGACATACAAGTCAATCATGTACATCGAGCAAGACAAAGAAGAGAAGCCTATCTTCTATCATTATTTTGTCCAAGGGAAGAATGGGTAGGAGTTGAGCATGCAAAGGAGGAGCTTCTTGAAGTAAGCAAGCATGAAGAACATGTAGATGGGTGTGAACAAGAGAATAAGCACGATTTAGAAAATTATGTTTGGGTATCTAGTTTGCATCAAGAGGTTCATAAGTTTCTTCTTTTAGAGAACCCATGGAAGGCTCAAATTGGAGATGATATTGGGTACACTCTTGGTGGATCAGCCACCAGTATTATACCTACACTTGTAGAGGGAGATGTAAGTAATTCCGTTTGGGTTGAACATCAATTATCCACAATGGAGGAACATTTTTCAAGGTTATATGAGGCTTTGTGCCTTAGAGAGTTGATTGTAGGGACCAAGAGATGGCCTAACCAGAAAATCCTACAATTTGATAATGTTTGGTATGTTATGGATACAACACCATGGAGTTGGATGGGAGAAAAATTCATTTCAGCTAAGGACGTGAAGGTAGGGATCAGTTTTGTGACAGCTATGGCAGCTAGAAGAGCACATAACTTTCAGCTGGGCACACCTCTTAGACTACTACTCATGGAGGGGCAACCTATCCGTGAAGAAGATACAAGGAAAGACAAGGAAGACACCTCAGAAAGCCATGATCATAGTTTTGATCTTCTTGGTATGGAAAAGCACTAAGGGCACCTAGATTTGTGGATACTTGATGGGAGGTTTGTTGTTAAGAACAATCCTGAAATTTCATATCATGCTCATGAGTTGGGTCATTGGTTTGATGAGACACCTTAGTTGGTGAGCCAATTGAAGGCTCAATTCAGATTTATGAGAGAGGGGATGGCATATACACCCCATGGGACAGCAAGGGATGATGTTGGAACAAGTAATCTCAACTCAGATTTGAAGAAGTCCCTATGCACTCTTGTCTCCTTGGATAGACATCATGTTGTCCTAGCTTCCAGATTTGAGTTCTTCAAAAAAGGACCAAGTTATTCATTATGGGCAACAATTCTCTAATCAGTACGATTGGCAGCCTTGAAAGGGAAGTATGACAGCTCATGGGGGAAGTTTTCAGTATGGCACACATCGTGGGATAACATCTTATGATGGCATCTATGAAGGAGAACTCGGGAGGTACAAGACAAAGGTGGGTTTCGTGATGATGACCAACCATCTTCTATCTTCTCATATTTTCATTCATCTTGTTGGAATGCAAGAACCTATGATGAGTACTGAAGGGTGTCATCAGGTAGTACTTGTCTTTGCATCATAGCATCATTTCTTGATCACACTTGGAGAGGATATATAGTATATGAAGAAAACATCATGGAGCATGTGGAAGACATTAGTACTTCATGTTTGTACCTTTGGGTTTTGAGTTACATCACAAGGATAGAGGGTTGTTCTACTTACCTCAACAAGGAGTTTTCAGCCCTAGTTCATTGGGTTAGAATTCTCACCTTGGTGATAGATGGTTGTTTCATACTACTAATCATAGAGATTTCAATTTGGTTCTTGAGGACAGTAGTAGTTGGGATAGATAGAAGTTGGGATTGCCACTTTGGTGTTGGAAGACGGATTGATGACGAGTTCGTATCATCCTTTGACAGTAGTGATACCTTTTGCTCTATCATGGACATGATTCACAGGTTGCATGGTGTTGTTCTGATATTTACCAGCAGCTTATCGAAGGTTGGCATGTGCTTCTATGCACCAATGTTGGGCATCTTCCACATATACAAGAGACCACATAGTGTGGAGTGGATTGTTGATGACATAAACACATCAGGTTTGAATACAGGATCAAACGTCATTGAAGATTTAGGCACAAGGCTTTGCATTGGTACTATAGAGATTGTCATTGGACAAACTTATCAAGAGAGGATGATTCCCTCTGGGTCTTGCACATTGGATCTTAGTGTTGTTTCATCTTCTTTTCAGGAAATTTGTAGGACCGCAATTTTTGAGGTCTACGACATTTTTGTTGGTACTCTTCTTACTCCTAAAAGAAAATTAGGAAACTCTTTCTATGCAACAAATATAAATCTTGCGGTCAAGGCTGCAAAGGGTAATGATGACGTTGCTGCAAGACCAACTCATCCTGCTTTGAGTTGTGAGTCATCTTTTGATGGTGGCAGTGTAGGATGGAATAAACATGATTACTCTGGTATTCCATTGGCACTAGCAGGAGAGTTTCACCTTGACTACATAATGAGGTGTGCTCATCAGTTTACTTTCAGCCCACATATATAGGATTTGATGACACGGGGAGGTGGGTTCAATAAGATGTGTTCTGATTCACTCTGGTATGATGTATTTCTGACTTCAAGTGATGAGTCCAAGTTTTGCAAGTCTCTTACCTTTTTCTCTCCTGTTGGTTGCTTCCAAAAGTAGGGGTTTGAGATTTGGTTCGATTGGATTTTAGAGGTTATCAGAGTGGCACAATAGAAGTCAGTTGGTGTTGAGATTGAAGCACTTCTAGTTTGTCCATGGGGCCCAAGTATGATATCTAAGGGTTATCATCACAGTACTTGGAGTTGGCATGATTGGGATCCAGGAATTCTTTTGCTGGGTGGTTGGCCTCACAGATTGATAGAGCTTGCAAATGCTAGGAGCTTCAACTATATTCAGAGGATGTTAGTTGGAGTTCTTTTCAGGGTCATCCGAGATTCGGGTGGTTGGTGGATAGGCACAAATGGTTTGTTGTTAAGGACTCAGGTATTGTGGCAATGGGGTTGGTTTGCTGTTGTGGATTGCTTGAATTAATTTAATGATTAAGTTGTCCAAAAATTAATAATATTTCTAAGGATGACTTTAATCGATTATTTTAATTAAATAAAGTGAAATACTATAAAGTCACTTATTTGATGTTTATAAAGTGACTTGATGAAATAATTTAAATATAACTTTACAAAGTCACTTTTTGTGGAGAATGGAGGAAAAATAATGTTGTACCCAAACCAAAAATTTTTGCTTCATTAAGGCATTTTGCTTAAAATGGTCTAAAGACTCTAAACCTTGTAAAAGTGGGGTCAAAACTCAGTTTTTGGATAAATAAAGTATGGGCTTTTAGTCAGTGTGATGCTAGTAAGATACTGGCAAAATTTGAAAATTTTGAAAATTAGGGTTTCTGAAATCTATTTTTAGCCCGAAACCCTAAAAAATAGGAACTTGTCAAAATTGGCTGAAATTAATTTTGATTGGCTTATTTCACATCACGATCACAGTGGTGAAGTCACTTTAAGTTAAAAGTTAGTTTAAGGCTAGTGGGTAGTTATAACTTTTTCAGGAGAAAAGTTAGGACCTCTGAGGTCATTAATGGCAGTTGGCCAGTACCAGGTGTTAATATCTAAGCTTGAAACTCAAAGAAGAACACTCTACGATGAAAGATGTTGAAAATTATGCTTTTTGACAGAGGAGATTTTCAACGAGGTAAAAGTACTGTAAAATTGGCTAAGTCTGGAGGTCAAAAGCGCCACTCTCAGCTAGGGGCGCCCATCATTATGGAAGCTGTATTCAAATTTTTGTGAGATTTTCTACCAAGATGACTTCTCCAGTTTCCTGATAGCTTCGCAATAAGCTAGCCATCTAGTCCGACGGAGGAGTAAAACGCCTGAAAACGAAAATTCAATACAGAACAAGGGAGATGCAAAGTAGATAACTTTGAAGAGAAAAAGCGCCCCTAGAGGCCAGGGGCGCCCATCTTTTTGAAGATTCAGATGGAGTCTTTTGATCAAGTGACACCCAGGAAGTTTGTTTCCATTTTTGGTCCAGCTTCGCGACGCATCTGTCAACAGGTGAATCTAAGTTGCTAAGTTGCCGTCATCAGTGGTCAAACTTGAGGTTCCAGACTTGATCAGAGATTGTTCAGAAAGGACAAAAGCGCCCTTGGAGGCCAGGGGCACCCAAGGTTTTAAGACCTTTAATGAAATATGTTTGATGATTTCAGATGTTCGTCTTGTTCGTGTCAACTCTAGCTTTCCGTTCCCTGTCTCAGCCGGGTCAGAAGATGTCTTGGCAATCTGCAGCTGGAAGTTGATTAATTTTTGCCAGTTGTAGTAATGGATGACATTGGTTGGGAAAAGCGCACCTAGAGGCCAGGGGCGCCCATGATTTAGGAAGGTTAAAAGATGTTTTTATACAAAGTGTTCATTAGGAGCCTTTACTCAGAATTCAGCCTGCTCCGCAGTGAGCCAGTCAGCATGTTCTGAAGTTTTGTCAAATGCCGGGAAACGTCAAGTGAAATATAGTCAAGTTATCAATGAAAATAATGAAAATGCCTGAAAATATTCTAACACTGAGGTCAAAAGCGCCCCTGGAGGCTAGGGGCACCCATCTTTTTGAAGCCTCAGATGGTTGAATTTTGAATTGCCACCTTAAGGAATCTTCTTGTCAGATTTGGTCCTACTCTTCATCAAGATTGTTACCCTATTGATCTGATGTGACAGTCAACCAGAATCAGTGATCGAACATGAGCTTCATTTGAGGTTTTAGATTCTAAATTTTCAGAAAATGTCTAAGTAAGGAAGGACGCCTAAAGTCAAAGGTTGACTTTTTGAAATTCAAAAGTAGAAGTGCGCATGCAGAGAGTTTTTAGTTTGCCAAATTTTGATCTTCAGTTAAACTCTTTCAAGTTGACTTCTATTTTACCTATTTTTAGTCATAACTGGCTAAACTTAGTTTGCATGCACTAGTTAATTGAATCTTCAAGATGGCGCCCTAACTTGGGTTGGTTCTACATTCAGTTAACTGAGTTTGAAGCCAAATATAGGCCATGCATGAGTTTTGAAGCACCAGTTGTACTTCAAGCGCCATTTCCAATGCTTGGCATGCATTTCACACACCTTAGAAGATATTTTTCTATATATTTTGCTAATGGCATCCATTATTCTTCATCAGAGTTGACAAGAAACATCTTTCTTGAGCATAAAATTGATCTGCAGGTGCTATAGGTGTCAGATTTCAGTAATCTTCGTAGCTACAGATTCAGATTGTTCAAGGGGAGATTATTTCAGACTTGGTTTCTATTTTGCATGTAGGTTTTATCAGTTCTACTTCAAGCATAGGCGAATTTTTTACAGAAGAAGAGAGAAAACAAAAAATAAATAAAACTTCTATTCTTCTGTCTTACTTTCTTCTATTCTCGTCTTAGATTTTCTTCGCATGTCAAAGAAAACGACAGATTTTTCAAAAAAGCATCATTTGGGTTCGAGTATTTCAACATCAACAACAATATCCATGTCTTAGATTATTTTGCGAAATTGCCCCGCTGCCTCTTTTTTAGAAGCACTATGCTTTTTTCCAGAATTCTTTTTGCATGTGGGCCTAAATCACGTTTTCTCGCAAATCTGTTGATCTGGGTGGTTTTAGGATTCATTTCTACACAAAACCCATGTTCCAGATTTTCGCGGGAAAAATTGCCCCCAGTACCCCTAACTGCTAGTTCAAATCTCAACCGAAAACCTTTTGCATGCAAGCCTAAATCTCATTTTTTTGCAATTCTAACATTCTGGGTTGTATTAGAGTTTGATTCTACACAAAACCCATATCTTAGAATTTGTCCAAAAAAATTCACTTCCCCTTGCTATTTTTAGCCTATCCTCGAGCTTTTTTAGTTTTTCCAAAGTTGTCCAAACATACCCGACTTTACAGTCAAAAGTCTAGTTTTTCAGAATGCAGTATAATCCTATAGACTATAAGGCCAAATAGGTCTTTCTTCATAACTTTCTGAAAACTACCGATACCGACTTAAGTCATGTTTTTCCCATCGTCAATCTGAACTCATTGGAGGGTATCAACAGTACTACAATCAAAAATCTTGAACGTTCAGGGATACTTGCAACGGCGTCCATTCCTATCTCAGTCTTTGATCTTGAGTTCGTATTTGCTTGTGTTAAGCATTATGACTCACCTACCAGACAAATCAGATCGACAGATGGAAGGATTATTTGTAGCCTTAAGCCGAGGGATGTAGAAAAATGTTTTTCTATTCCTCCACGTTCAGATCATTTCGCTGTATCCATTTCAGATTGTGACAAAATATGGGAAGAGGACAAGGATAGATCACAGAAGAAAGTAGCTCAACGATGGTTGAAGGTTCAGAAAACCAACATGCCAAGGAAGATTGCACGTGGGGATTTCAAGGACGAGATTGCTATTTTGATAACTTTCCTTAATCGGTTAGCAGGTTCTGAAAACGCAAGCGTTTTCTGAACATGGATGTTCTACCTCATCTCACGAGTTGTTGATAAGAAGGAAACATTTGACTGGGCTATGTTCATCAGCGAGTGTCTTCATGAGCAGATTACAGAGTTCCTAAAGATTCACGAATTTCATATGGTAACTTTTCTGGTTTATTTAGTTGCATTTCAAGGCAGCTTTAAATTATTAAAGACCGATGGAGTTCTGGGTGTTCAACGAGTGCACAAATACTACCCTCAGTTGGAGTTTTTGAAAGCTGAATAGGACTTTACAGCAGTGAATGACCACTTTCTTATGAGGACAGTTAGAAATTTAGATAACGAGATGGATATGAGGATTTCTACAAAGGCACAATCAGCAATGGAGAGTTGGGCAGATTGGTTTATCCAATTTCCTACTTTCACATATATTCGTGTATATGGATATACAGGAGAGCCTTTGATGCTACCGAGGTACCCATTGGATAAAGTTCTTTTCATGGAGTTCATGAGACAGGCACATGAGGTTCACACTTTTCTTCACAATTGACATAAGCCAGCTTTCACCTTTCCGTTTGAGTTAGGTATTTACAAATGCAAAACAACTGCTAATTGCAAGTTAATGGCACATGAGTTAGAGAAACTTCAGCTTGGGTGTTTTCCTCAGAAGTGTGCCTATGATCCGTTGGGTCATTATTCAGCAAGGTTGGAGCGAAATGTTTCACATTCGGCAGCGCTTGAGGACTTTTGGGTCAATTGTGAGGATGAATTTGAGGTGCGCCATCGTCATTATTGTAGGCTTACTATTCCACAGATTGCTGATTTCTTGTCAGAGGATGTGGAAGGTTTGTCTAATGATGATGGTGAGATACTACTTCATTCATTCATTAGAGACCAAGTTGCTCGCCAACCACTTCGCCAACCTGATTGGTATATCCCAGTGAATACTTCAGTGAAAGACTTATCCAGGTCTGTTATCAAAACCACCATGTACTTCCTTGAGAGCAAGCGGAAGCAAAGGGTGATCCCAGTTATAGAGCCGCCAACAGTGGTAGTTTCTTCTTTACCTTCTACTTCTAGAGCTAAACCTCGAGTCAAGGTTACTATGAGGCCGCCTGAAGGGGTTAAGATGGGAATTAATTCAAAAGGAAAAAGCATCACCAAAAGGAAACAGGTTGAGAAAGAGCCAGCACTTCCAGTTGAGAAAAGCCAACACTACCAGTTTCAGAGACAATACTTGCAGAACCAGTTATTTCATCAGAACCAGTTATTCAGACTGAGGCCGGTTTGTCATCTCCAGGTTCACCTTTTTCACCATAATCGTCTCCCATAGATATTGATTCGAAGCCTGAGACTTCGATACATGAGACCTTCATACCAGTGGATCCGCCAACGGTTGATACAGTAGAAACAACTCCACCTCGAGAGGACAGTATTCCTTATTCATCTTGGCTCGAGAAGTCATTGGAGAGGGAGAGGCGTATGCCTTCATATAATCTTGATTTGTCTGAGTTTGGTGAGCCCTATCAGAACAGGTTGAATAAGAGGGCCAGAAAGCAGATAAATATTGAGAAGAATCTTGAGGTAGAGATCGTCATAGAGGTTGCTATTCCTCCGGAAGGCAAATACTTGGATGAAGTTGATGTTGGTGATTTTACCTTCGTTAAAACTAATCGAGGTAAGAATACTCGACACACCGACGTGAATCTATTCGGAGTCGTCGCGAGTAATCTAGAGGAACGTGTCATGAAGGATGGTGAGGATAAAGCAGTTCTCAAGGCTGAAATCAGGCAACTCCGCATGTATATTTCGAGTTTACTTCATGGCAGCGAGGGGCAAGCACCTTTACTTCCACAACTTCGAGAGACCGCCACAAAACAACAAAGGATTCAACACTTGGTTAATCGAGGAAAGCTACTGGATACCTAGATTGAGGACTTTATCATTGCTGGTCGACACCTCCTCACAAAGCTATATTAGTTGACGGTTGACGCACATAGTCTTCGCCAGAGAATTCAGGAGCTCGAGATTTTCATGGCCGAGTGTAAGCCGAAGGATTTGATTATGATATCAGAACTTGCAGGAATCTATGACGCCATTACAGCAGATGGAGATCAAAAGATGGTCTTCACTTGGAGAGAGTTATAACTTTGCAGGGTGGAGACATATGATAGGATTTCTGCTAAGATGAGCATGATTTAGAAAAAGGTTGTTGCAGCTCTTCGTTTCATCAGCGAGTACATCACTCAGATCCCATGTCATTATCGGCATGAGGATGGTACATACGCCGAATTAGAGGCAGTTCAAGCTGAGTTCGAAGAGTTAGTTCGTGATAACCTATGTGGAGGACTAGAGGCATCCAAGATGGAGGAGTTTACAATGCTGACTATTAGTTTCAAAAAGGTGACCATAGAGGTTAGAGATAGTCAGAGGGAGATCCGAGATGGAGACAAAGAGTTGGACAAGCAGTTAATCATCGTGGACAGCGTCAAAGTGCCAGATGATGATACTATTGATAAATTCCTGGAGGAGATGATAAACTTGGAGTAGACTTTCAGTTAGACCATGCAGTTGCTTACAATGATGAGTCATCAGAAGTAGTTAACTCGAGGCTTCTTTCCGAGTTAACTTGCTGTTATACATTGCATGCATGTCTTTCTTGGAAACATCTACATATACTTGGAGATTAGATTAGATTTTTCAGTTGACTGATGATAGCATTCCAGTTGACTTGCTTTCAATAAGGACGTGCATGTTGCACCTTGTCCATTTAGATTAGATGTTTCAGTTAACTGATGATAGTTTCCCAGTTAACTGTATAGTTTCATTCAATTAGGGTTTAGGAATAAGATCTTGCATGCATTGCAAGACTTTAGTTGACTCAAGGTGATTTTAGGGTTGCCTACACCTTGAAGTCTATAAATAAGAGCTTTAAGCTCATTTGTAATTTAACCTTTGCTTGATAGCATACATGCTGCGCCTACCTTGCCTGTAGTATTGCTATTATTGTATCTGTTCAAAGAGTAATTGCTGTTATAATAAATTGTTGCGCCTACCTTGCCTTCATATTATTGTTATGGTGTTTATTCGACTTTAGTTAAATGGGGTTGCTGGTTTGATCGTTATTGCATGCGTGTTGCATCTATACAATCTACTGTCCCAGTTGCTTACCTTTTGTTTTGTTTATTATAAGCCTATTCAGAAGAGCAAATAGTTGCGCCTACCTTGCCTTCATGTTGCGAGACTGTACTCAAAGCTTATTGTTTGATGTGTGTTATAGTAGGCCCATTCAGCCAAGCAAATAGTTGCGCCTACCTTGCCTTCATGTTGTGAAGCTGTACCAAGTTTACCATTCATTTGTTTGTTTTAATAAACTTCTTCCCGGATTAGCAAATAGTTGCGCCTCCCTTGCCTTCATATTGTGAGCCCGCACCTGGAGTTTATCGTACAATACATTCCTGCTCCATTTCCTCATGCTCTGTTTCTTGAGGAAATTGGATAGATTTTAAAAAATTTAGCTTAGTTGTAGTTATATGATTTGCGAAACTAGAAAATACTTAGCTGCAATGTTCTAGGTTTTCTTAACCTTGTGCCTCTACCAGCTGAGAACAAAAAGATAGGACATTAGTTTAGTTTTCTATTTCATGCATTCCAGCACAACGAGGGAGCTTCCCCTCCTAATTTGAAGAGCACTCATTGCGTAGTGTGCATAGCTGTACGTACAAACTCACACTCCAGAGGTGTTAGTTCTTACGCCAACAAATAAAAAGAAAGGAGAGTTCATTTTGTCGGGCATTCTTGGATAAATATTTTCTCTAAGCATATTGGTTGAGCCTCCTAGATTAGGGGTTGAAGAACCTTCCAGCTCCAATTTCGGATGTGCAACCATCATCCCTAGTTGGAAGAGTTGAAGATTTTGGAAATAAGAATTCGAGCTATGTCTGATTTTCGCATCTCCCATATTTTGAGTTTTTGTTGCTTCAGTGTGATGAGTTTGGTGAATATTCAGGTAGTTTTGATGGCGTGAGCCATTGTGGGAATCCTGGCACATTATTTTCCAAGCACAACACCTTTGCTAAAGTCGTGATAGTGAAGAAATTGGGCAGTTGTTAAAAAAACGTGTTTGTTGGGCAGAGAATGACCTCTTAAACAAACTAGAACTGGGTTGTTTGGTATCTTGAAGCCAAGGCAAATAAAAAAGGAGAATCGTGGCCTTTGGAAGGGGCGTCTGAAGTGTCCAAGACAAAACGTGATTCCAAGGAGTTGCAACGTGAAGTTCCCGAGTCATTTCTGGGCGCTGCGAGAGGTTCTTCTTTGCTGAGTGTTACCACGCATTTCCTAGGTCTAAGCACTTTCTTGTATCGAATTATGTAGAGTTTTGAGTCTGCAAATGCATTTCTTCATCTTAGACAAGGGCATTTACAATCAGTCGAATTTGGGTTTGTTATGTGTAATATCCAATACTATAATATGAGAAAAAGGCTCTTAAATCTGTGGTTACAATCAATGCATTCCTTCCATTCTTCTTTAAGCACAACTTTTTGAGTCCTTGGATTGAAACACACTCTTATTTGCTATTACTGAGTGCACTAAGAGCTTCTCTTAGTTTCTTGTTAGTTTTGAGTATTGGAGTAGCATTGTATGTGTTAAGTAAAATTTCTATGAAAGCTGAAAATGAACTTCTCAGTTTGTATGGATATATCTGTCAATATAAGTTGAGGTTTGTTGTGTGTTGTCATTCAAGTTTATAAAATCAGAAAATAGCATGGTATTCTGTTGTTACAGCTTTGACAGTATTTCTTAGAACTTATTGTTGTTATGTGAGTCTTGTCATAAGAGCTTACTAGTTGACACTGTCATGGATTGATAATAAAGGAGATTGTTGTCTCAATGATCTGCTGTAATAAGCTGTGTGTTGGGTCTATTTCAATCTACACCTTAATACTGTAGGTCATACCATTAACTTCATGTTTATATCAGCCATGTCACAGTCCCAATCATGCACACAAAAACATTGTCAAGTCTGAAATGCAAGTCTGTATTATTTTCTGTTAAAGAAGTTAGATTCACTGATTTGAGATACAGTTGAAATCATGAAGTAATGAACTCTGTCATTTTTCATGTATGCTATTTATTGGTTTGGCCACATCTGTGTGAAATGGCTCTAGCTATGTGACAAAAACAAATCAATTACAATTGAAGAAAAAGGCAAAAATCAAGCACAATAGGATAGGAACTTTACATGCAAACCCTAAAAGTAGCCTTTGAAGGCTGAATTACTGAAAGTCCTCAACCTGGCTTGCATGTTATATCACTGCGAAGGCCTTGAAAAACCCAGAAAGATTCTCCATACGTGCATTGAAGAATCGTACCTGTGCATCCTGAAAATGCCTTTTGAAGTCCAAACTACTAAGAATAGCAAGTTGTCAGAATCTGCTCAATTTTTGCGTGTAAGTACCTTGAGGTGCCCTGGAGGTGTTGAAGTAGTCTGAATCCCAAAATTTTGAGGAAGAGACCTCCAAATTAGGTACTTACTAAAAATAGTAAGTTGTCATATTTCAGTGAAAATTCAGTGGGACCTTGCCTGAAGCGTTGTGATAGCAATGCCAAGCTCATATGTCGCTTTGCCAACTCAATTTGACCTCAAACAAGCTTGTAGAATGAAAACCCTAATTTCACAGACTTCGCCAAAATTTCCAATTAGGTCAAATGATGGGACATCCCCGGAAGGACAGAAAGACCAAAGAGAGACAAAACAAAAGCCAAAAGACCAAAATGGAGCAAAAATAGGTGGTCCCCATTTGAATGGGGTGATGTGTGAAAAGGTCACAACAAAATGTTTAAGAAAGACCCAAAAGATTAGAAGTTGTAAATTTTGTAGTTTTCTCTAACATGCAAAGAAAAAGCAGCTGCTGCAACTTGAAAATTTTCTTTATAAATTATTCAAAATCATAAATTGAGATGACCCAAATCAATAGAAATTGAAAACTTTGATCTCTTTCAAAGAATTGATGCTCTGGATGAAAAAGCATGAAAAAGTAGCCTCTTTTGTGTGTTGGTCAAAAAATTCATGAAAAACTTTGAAAAACTAGCAAGTTTGAGTTCTTGAATCTTGAAAAGTGAAACTTTTAAGTTGTTGCTCTACTTTTCCTAAGATGCCACCTTCAAGCAAATATGAAAATGAAATACAAAGGCGCCTTAAATAAGTTTTATCTTGAGAGAAACAACTTTCTTTTGCCCTAACTCGAACTTATGCATTGAATGTGGATGTTTCTTCTTCATTTGAAATCTTGAAATTTCAATTTTTTTGACTAAGGCATGAGAGTTTGGGTGCCCTTCTTAGCTAGAGGCGCCTATCTCTTTCAGACAACCATTTTTCCACTACTTTCAACTTTTTCTTGATTTTCAACCCCTGCTTGATCCTGATTTCCGACCTCCAGATTGATTTCACGGATGAGCTGAATGATTCATTGCAAAGCTTGATCGAATCTAATGAAGTTTGTTTGGAGGCAACTTCTGACAAAAACTTCATTTGACCCTTCAAAATGTCGAGTGCCTATCTCCTCCAAGGGCACCCATCTTTACCAGTGTTAGCCATTTTTATAAGCTTCAAGTTTTTGCTTGTCTTCTAACCATCAGATGAATTCATGGTTTCGGGGCTAAACTGATTAGATTGATTGGCTATCAAATTCACTGGATAGTTTGGCAGATTTTGACGAGATGATCCTGGAGACTACACTTGAATCGCAATTTGAGGCCCAAAACCCTAGGCGCCTATCTTTACCAAGGATGCCCATGTTCACCAGACTTAACCATTTTCATCTATTTTCTCCTCGAAGTTTGAAAACCTCTTAATCATAGCCCTTGTTCATCCTGAGTTTGTTGGTGGCTGAGTGATCCGATGAGCTGATGAAGACATCTCCTACAAAGTTGGTAGGAAACTGAAGAGATTGAGCCTATCTGCAAACCCTAACTGTTGGATCTAAACCTCCAAAACCCTAAGCACCTTTCTCTTCCTGGGGCGCCCAAGTTCTTCAGACTTAGAATATTTTTGATGTTCTCATGATTTGTATTCTATCTTTCGGTTGAAACTCCTTCATTCAATCTTGAATTCTAGATGACTGCATTGTCAGGCTCACTATGAAGCTGAGAAGAATCTGAACAACATTGTGTGAGAACACAAACCCTAATTTCATCATCTAATGCTTTGAAAAGCTGGGCGCCTATCTTCTCGAGGGGCACCCATGTCTGGTAGCCTTAGAATTTTTTTAAGATTTCCAAATTTCTCCTTCGTTTGACATGTTTTCCTTTGCTCTATTGCCAGAGATAAAAATTTTTCTAAGGAATGAAGGTTTGGGCACCTTTGCTTGACAAAGGTGCTTGAAGTCAACAAAATTAGCCAAAAATTCTCATTTTTCAACTTTGACAACTTCCCTTCTCTGTTC
The DNA here is from genome assembly GCA_007115665.2 of Sequoiadendron giganteum. Classification (NCBI taxonomy): domain Eukaryota; kingdom Viridiplantae; phylum Streptophyta; class Pinopsida; order Cupressales; family Cupressaceae; genus Sequoiadendron; species Sequoiadendron giganteum. The sequence continues at coordinate 170,905,890 of VCHN02000014.1, read as the reverse complement.
CTCGTTATTCGTGCATGCTCACCATTAGCGACTTCAGTTCAATGCTTGGATGTTTGTTTCTGACACTTGGCAGCTGATTGACCTCCATTGATGACCTTGGTGCTCTTGAAAAAGCTTTTGAAAAAGCAAAATAGACCCACTAGGGCAAAACTGATCTTTTCGTGATTTTAATTGCACAAACCTGATGAGGAAGTATTTTGAGCTAATCAAAATCAGTCTCAACCCTAGAAGCCAAAGTTTCTATTTTTAGAAATTTTCTAAAAATTGCCAATATCCATTTAAAAAGAAACCCAAAAAAACCTAGAAAAAGTTACTATTTTTAAAAAACTACTAAAAATAGAAATTTTCCTAAAATTTAAAGTTGAAAAACTAAAATCTAGGTATTGTAGATTTGGTCGCTCTGAGCCAACTCAAATTGTCAGATTTTTGAAAATTCTAAGTTTTTTGACCATCATGCAAGACATGCAAACCCCAATTTTGACCTTTTTGGCAAATTTAACAAGATTTTGACTCATTTCTTCAAAATGCTAGTGTAGCAAATTTTTTAATTTGGGGTACATCACTTCTCAATCACAATTTGTTGTACGAAGATGTTGAGTCTGTGAACTCATGTTTTTGCATTAGAGAAATAAAAGAGATGTTTTAAATCTGTGAATTTGTTAATGTTTCTTTTTGATTGCAAATGTCCTGCGTGTCTTTGTAATCATTCTTCAGTGTATTATCTGCTATATCATATTGTTTATGTGTTTATTGTAATGTCCCCTATTTTGATTTGCCCTAGAATTCACCTATTGATCACAAATTGCAACAAATTAGGGTTACGGTTTCACCTTAATAAATAAATATCTCTTTTGTGATGTAATCTTGGATTGGAATCCTACATTCACCACATGAACACTATATGCAAATATATAAATATATACTTGTTAGGGTTAGACAATTGCACTACATTCATAGATTATCAATCAATACAAACAAAGTTAGGAGAAGGGACATGATGGGTCCATCCGAAGCCATGCCAAGCCTAAAAGGGTGTATACCTGCAACCCTCCCCTTTGATGACTTGTACTTGCTTTCCCCTTCAAGGCCTTGACTCCCGAAAGACACCTTCCATCTTGGGTTGGGCAAGGGTTGTAAGTGGGCTCTATCGGTTCTTTGCCTAATTGCCACTCCACCCAAACCCATCCTTCCAAATAGGTTCTAGAAAATCAAGCACATCACCTACTCTATCACAAGAAATCATCTTATTATCATATAAACAATATGCATACATATGCAAATAATGATTGCATAAAAGATACACCTGAATATAAAATCTATATGGTAATAGTGATCTATTATCATGAACTACGCTGATTCCTTTTATATTTTGGTCTGTATGTGTGTTTATCTTTCAATCAATCTGTCTTTAATATTCAAAAGATGTTACTCACAGAGAAACAAATAGATTAGTTCAATTGAATAATTACTAATAAGGATTAATAATTGCTGCAAGCATCATTATTGCATAATCGTATGTGATATATATCTATTATCACTAATTAATCTTTAAACTTACAATAATCATACATATTATCTCTCTCTCTCTCTATATATTTATTTATATTATATATAGATAATCAGATTAAACTTATATATATTATTCCCACTCTTTATCTTTCTAATATGCTTCTTTAAGGATTTGTGCTGTATGTTTCTTCATTCTCAATCTGCTATGCTGACTGTAGATGTGATTTTATTTATTTCCCTGTTTTCCTGAATCCAGATCTATTTCTCCCAGTGCTCAGAAGAACTTTTTTATTTTATTTTTTATGATCCCTCCTTTGAGAATGTTTCTCTTATATATCCCACGGTGGAGGAAGGGACACAACTGTTTAGTTTGTTTGTCCCTTGGCAAGGGACATATCCCTCTCCAAACTCCAGCGCTTCCTTTAGTCTTCGCTGCATATTACTTAAGTGCTGTCCTTAACAAGCACTGCTTATTCAACATCCCTCGATGCCCCAAAGTCTTTATAATAACTTTATTAACTTGCTGCAAAATGTAATCGCTGTCTCTTGGTCTTATCGTTGCATTTAGTAACTACTAATCGCTATTATTATATTGGCTGCAGCTTACATTATATTACATGTTTTCGTAATGTATTATTTTTGCATTAGGTTTATTTATATATATCTAAGTTACCGGTTCGGTTTTGGGTTCGGGTTCGGGTTCGAGAACCCGGTTCGCCGGTTCGGGATTTTTTTTTTTTTTATTTGGGTTCGATTTGGGTTCGGTAATACAAAAACATATAAAAATCAGAAATATAGACAGATTTGCAGCAGTAATTAAGTTCAGAATACACCACCATATTAATAGTTAAATAACATAGCAAAAATGAAAAATACACCGCCATTTTATACTCAAATCATCGAAGTTCAAACATAAAAGATCTTCAAGTCTATTCAAGCTTGTGCAAGCAAAAGAGAAAGTTCAGCAATGGAGGCAAAAGATCTTTTTTTTTCATTCACAAATTGGTAAATGGCTATCACTTTACCTATTTCATGTTTTAGAGGCACATATTAGGGTTAGAAAGAATAAAAAAATACTAAAAAGTCAACAAAGACTCGAAATATTATTAAAAAAATTCAAATTTCTGCTTTTCTGTCCGCCTGGGCGCTCAATTCTACCCGGGTTCGAACCGGGTTCGAATTTTTCGAACCCTGGTCGAACCCACAGTCCGGGTTCCGAACCCGGTTCGAACCCACAGGCAGATTTTCGAACCCTGGGCGAATTAGGGTGAACCGGACCCGAATTTCGAACTCGGATCGAACCCGAATCGAACCCGGGCCTCCCAGGGCCGAACCCGGTAACTTAGATATATATTTATAATATTTATTAATAATTTAAATAATAATATTAAGTTTTTAATATTTATATTGTTATTTATTTTATTTGTTTATTTGCATTTTAATGTTTTATATTTTAGTGTTGTAATTTGGGAGCATGGCATTTATTCTAGAATCTGTGAATTCTAATTAACTCATCTATTGAAAAGGTCTGCTGTTCATTTTTTCCTGATTATCATTTGTGGGTGTGAAGCAAGTGATCTGTGCATCATTTATTTGCACTCTCTTCTTTTTAAGTTGTCAATCATATCTATGTCATGGTTATGTGCAGATATTATGTTTCCTTTCCTACTTTTCGGTCAAAAGCATACCCAAAAAATAATTAAATCATGAGAGGGAGCTGTACCTCTAAAATTCAGAGGAAAGTCACAAATGAAATTGTGATCTTTCCAGAACTGTTGGTAATATTGGCCTTTATAGGTTGGGCTATGGAGTTAATGTTGAAATGTTATAATAAAGGCCAATTCATTTGCTAACAATACTTTAGATAGAAATTCATCTATTGGGTAGAAGGCTGAAGCTAACTGCTTTATATTCACAGATCAAAATCCTCACTAGAAGAAGTCATAATTGATCTCTCATAGAGAAAATGGTCACAAATTATCCTTTTTCATCATTATTACATCAGCAAGGCTTGAAGGTTTTCAATGTGTATATCTAACTATTGATAGTTCTTGGCCCTCAGAATTTGCTATTTATCTGCAAATCAGGGATTTTACTTCCAGTAACCGACATTTCACAAAAGGAATTGGACTCTGTGGGTCTTTTTTTGGTATTTATCAAGAAAATCTAGGCTCTATGATATTAATCTTTGCATGTTGCTTCAAATTAATTTGATTCTTTTTAACTGTCAATTTTCATATTGTTGAAAAAGAGGAAATTTGCAAAGTAGGTCAGCCCATGCTAGGGCAAAACCATGGGCTGGCAATTTGTTTATTACAGATACCCTTTTAGTACTAACAACCAAAGTATTGCCTTCTGCTTTGAGACATCATTGCTATGCTCATGCACCAAGACATATTTCATTTTGCTACGAAAAATTATGTCACTTTTAGAGATCTGCTATACTTCCCCGGCCACTGCTAAAAGGAAATATGCAACATTCAATGCCATGAATAGGATTCATATATGCTAGTTTTAATTGGAAATATCTCAAAAATCCTTTCGCAATGATTCCCTGATGTCTTTGATAAAGATTCCTTGACATGTACATTGTGCATTTGAAAACCCCAGTAAACAAAAATTGTAACGTCTGAAAATGTTTATCTGCAAAATATTATTAATCAGAAGAAACAAGGTCAGTTATTGCATTCTTTGATTGCAAATTTTGAAGATCACAACCAGTTTTAAAATACCAAGAAATTCACATTACTTCCTCTCAAATACGTTCACAATCTTCATTAGGAGGGGCAACCTGGCCATTTTATCTCCTCAACCACTTTACTCAATATATTGCCATGGACAAACACTTTGGGCTGAGTTAACTGTAATCAAGAAACACAATTATTAGAAATTAAACTTCTGTGTTAATCAAAGGCTTCATAAACTTGAAACATGAAAATGAAATGTGGCAACATATCACACAAATAACTTACCAGTACTACAGGTGGAAAAGAGAGGTGAATAGTTGGCCTACTAAATCCAGAAATAGCCAGTAAACATTGAAAGCCAGGTATTCTTTGATGTTCACTGCTTGATAAGCATATAGTAATATAAACTTTATGTCACCAAAAGCATGTTTCAAAATTTATCATTGAAAAGGAACAAAAAGCTAAAAGTAGAATATTTATTTTCAAAACCAAACAGGATTACCCTACAATCAATACTTTACATAATTATATGTTTCTAGATCTGTTCATAATGGACAACATTGATCTGTGAACTTCCAAAATTGTAATGTAGTATTCACAAGAACATGAACCGTGCTAGCATTTTAATCTGTATCGTTCAGTACAACACAAAACAGAACAGTAAGGATAAACCTTGCAACAAGAAACAAAACAAAACCCTTGAACCTGTGGAAACAACCTCTAGCTTTTTACATTATGTACTAGTTAAATCTCTAAGTTTTGAGCACAAATTACAAACTAACTAAATAAATTGCCCATTTTTTAAGTTCTTGCTTAAGGGCACAAGGCTTATTGTTGTACCCAAACCAATTTTTTTGCTTCATTAAGGCATTTTGCTTAAAATGGTCTAAACCTTGTAAAAATGGGGTCAAACTCAGTTTTTGGGCAGGTCAAGTACGGGCTTTTGGTCAGTGTGATGTTAGGAAGATACTGGCAAAATTTGAAAATTTTGAAAATTAGGGATTCCAAACCCTGTTTTTTGGTCAAAACCCTAAAAAATAGGAACTTGTCAAAATTGGCTGAAATTAATTTTGATTGGCTTATTTCACATCACAATCATAGTGGTGAAGTCAATTTCAGTTAAAACTCAGTTTAAGTCTGGTGGGTTGTTTCAAATTTACAGGAGAAAAGTTAGGACCTCCGAGGTCGTCAATGGCAGTTGGCCAGTACCAAGTATCAAAATCTAAGCCTAAAACTCAAAGGAGAACATTCTATGATGACAGATGCTGCAAAAGATGCTTCTTGACGGAGGAGATTTTCAAATTGGCAAAAAGTGCAAAAATATTCTAAGTCCGGAAACTTTTCACTATGTAACGTGGGAGACGCTTGCGCAATCAACGTGCAAATCAACTTTACACATCCGTACATGTGAAAATAGTGAGATACAGTCATGTACACATGTCAGCAGTGGTAACATCTCTACATGGTCAACCTTAGCAGCTGATGTTGTGTTCATAGAGCACGAAGTGGTGAAAATGGATGAAAATCATTAAGCAGAGAGCAGATCTGCGCCCCTCTAGCTCAGGGGCGCCCTTCTTTTTGGAGGCTCGGATCTTGTTGCATGTGTTTGCTAATGGATTCAGTCTCTTTAGAATCAGTCTGGCTTTCCGACGAGCTATCAAGCGATGGTGTACATAGTGTAGAACTCCGGTTATCGAGGTCAGAAGCTGAGACTACAAGCAGGAAGCAAGTCATAAAAATTGTCATGTTGATGGTTTGAGCGCCCCTGTAGCCCAGGGGCGCCCTTGAATATGGCCCTCCAGATGGATGAGTTTGTAGATGGGGTCTTCCTGAGATCTTTTTTAGTTCAATCTAGCTTTGCAACGTATCAGTTCGCGAGACGATCTGAAATTCTAGGTGACCACAATAGAGGTTCTACCGAGTATGTAAATCAGAGGATGGAGAAACGCGACAATACACAACTGCACATCTGTAGGCTAGGGGCGCCCAGCCTTTAGGCTTGCCAGATGGGGTTATTTGCATTCGCAGTCTTCACAAGACTTGTGTACAATTACTCCAGCTATCCAACGAGTCCAACCGTCAGACTCTGGGATTTGGCAAACGCTCGTACGTGCGAGGTCAGTGTGGTGATGCTGAAAAGTGAATGCAACCGAAAAATGGCTAAGTGTGGGAAGTAACAATCTCCTTGAAAAAGGCGCCCTTCTTGTTGAGGTCTTAGAAGCAGTTTTCTTGTTTCGTCACCTCCAGAGACATCTCTTGTAAGTTGATACAGCTACGCAAAGAGACAGACGATGCACGAATCGGAGCACTCTAGCTCCTGATGTCAGGGGTCAAAGTATGGTGTTCAGATGAAAGCTACACTTTTTGTCAAAATAATGTTTGCACCTTCACAGGCCAAGGGTGCCCATCTTTTTGGGGTTCCTGATGCAGCTTTTAGGTACCTTACATATAGTTGTTGGATGTAGAGTACTTTCAGTCACATAATGAACCTATCATTCAGTCAACAAGGTTAAACCTTCACCGTCAGCGGCAGTTTGAAGCATTAGATGGCAAAACGAAGAAATGGCCAAGTCTGGTGACCTTGCATCAATTTAATCAAAGGCACCTAATTTTTTGAGGTGTTAGATGTTGTTTTTAGCAGTTGCAGTTCCCAACAGACATTTCATCCTTGCTATGCAGGCTTCGCGGTGAATATCTTAGATCAGTCATAGGTTTGCTCAGTCACTCGAAAATCAGAGCTGAACATGGCCAAATGTAATTTTGTAGTTAGCTATAAAGTAGGAGATAGTAAAAAATCTAATAACTCTTGCAATGGACGCCTAGAAGGTCAAAATTGGATTTTTTGGAATCAATGAAGTTTGCCAAGCACATCCAGACGCTATTTTTGGCTAAATGATTAAAATAATATTTTTGCATGTAAAGCATTAAAAGGCGATTTTCTTCAAGAATTAAATATTGGCGCCTCTTTTAATGTTATTTAATTTGCATGTTTCAAATTAAATATTATTTTTATTTACGAGACTCAGAGTTAGTGGCAATTTAGCTGGTGAAGGGCCAATCGAATTCTTTCTTTCAGAATTTGGGTTTCAACATGCAGTCATGCATTATGGTACGATTTTGGCTATTTAATGCAAGTGTGGCGCCTTTTCTCAATCATCCAGCTTAGAGAATTCAAATTTCGTCAAGAGATTGGTGAATTTTCATCAGACAATCAGGTTTGAAGGTAGCAGAAACATTCTTTTGCAGGTACAGATCCAGATTCAACGGCAAATTCAAAGCAAAGTGGCGATTTTTGAAAGAAGAAGACAAAAATAATAATAAAAATAATAAAAAACGCCTTTCTTCTCTTTTAGAATTCTTCCATTTTCTCGTCTATAATTCTCACATGTTCGAAGAATTGGCAAATTTTGGCAAAACAAAACAGCTGGATTGATTCAGAACGATTTTCTCAGACAAACCCATGTGCTAGAATTTTCAGGAAAATTTGTTCTAGAGCACCAGTTCTTGAAGCTCTAATTTTCCTAATTGAAATTCCTTTGCATGGCTGAGTAGAAGTCGGATTTTTACATTTCTAACATTCTAGTTTGTCTTAGAATCATTTTCTGAAAAAAACCCATATCTCATAATTTTCCATAAAATTTTTCATCCGACGAGCTATTTTTAGCCTCAGCAGGCTATTTTAGCCTTCCAGAAAAGTTGTCAGAATATAGCCATGTTCACAGTCAACAGGCGAGTTTTTCAGAATGCAGTTCATTCAGCTCGAATTCAAGACCAAGTCAATCTTGACTCATGATGTCATCGAGACAGTTGATACGAATCGACATAAGGTGCTTTCAAAAGTAGTTTTGGATCCATTCAAGATCAGAGATTCGATAATCCAGAACATACAATAATCCGGGTTACTTGAGGCCGCTTCCATACATTTCTCAGTTCATTGCGTAGAGTTCGCAATGTCTTGTATTAAGCATTACAATTCCGTTGCACGGGAGATACAGTCAATAGATGGGCGTGTTATTTGCAATCTTAAACCCTTGGATATCGAGAGAAGTCTGGGTATTCCTCAGCATCTAGATGGTCTGGTCATTTCTATGAGTCAGAGCGAGCAAGCATTCAATGCTGAATTGGATAAGTGTTAGAGTAAGATGACTGAGAGGTGGCTGAAACAAAAAAAGACCAAGTTTCCAAACAATGTAGGTCGTGGTGAATACAGAGATGAGTATGCAATTTTGATTACATTGCTTAATCGTGTCTCAGGTCATGCAAAGGCAAACAAATTCCACCCATGGATGTACTATATCATTGGTCGAATCATCTCTGGGCAAGAACATTATGACTGGGCATCCTTCATCAACGATGCTATTCATGAGCAAATCACTTGTTTCCTAGTTGCACACCAGTTTCATATGTGTTCCTACCTCATGTACTTGATCGCCTATCTAGGTCAGTTTAGAGGGTTGAACACGGTGGGCATACTCAATGCACAAAATTCTATTGTTACTATGATCAGCTTGAGTTCACGAAGGCTGAAAGACATTTCAAATGTGTGCAAGAGGCTTTCTTGACATATACAGTGAGAAACTTGGACCGAGAGTTGCACATTCATATCTCAGCAGTTGCTAGAGCAGCAATGGAGAATTGGGCAGACTGGTACATTCAGTTCCCTACATACACCTACATCCGTGTCTATGGATACACAAGAAATCCAGCTATGCTACCACGCTATCCTTCGGATAAGATAGTATTCATGGAGTTCCCGAGGCAGCTATATGAGGTTCATAAACGTTTGCACCACAAGCGTAAACAAGCTACCAACTTTCCTTTGCAGTTCAGGATATATTGGTGCAAGACAACAGTTGATGCTAAAGCTGCAGGACAGGAGTTAGAGAATTGCAAACTCGAGTACTTGGTTGACACACGCACATATGATCCTTGGGGAAATGCACTTCCTCATTTTTACAAAGAACAGGTTGATGGACAACCACTGTCAACAGTCGATTGGTATGCCAAAGAATTCTCATAGGTGAAGGAGAGGTCGAGAAGAGTCATCCAGAATAGTATGCTTTATCTAGAAAGCAGAAGGACCAGGAGGGAATCTATGCCTAGAGCAGAGCCGCCACCAGTGGGAGTTGTACTACCTTCCTCATCAAAACCCAAGCAAAAGAAGAGGACTAACCCTCCTAAGAAGAATTTGGCGCCTACTAACTCAAAGGGAAAGGCAGTTGTTTCTATGTCACATGTAGAGCCTGTCAGAGAAGTTGTTCAGAGTTCACTACAGCCTAAGGTTTAGCTACATATGTCGTCACCGACACCAGAGCAGCCTCCAATTCCAATTCACATTGATTTCGAGTTGGACTCTCCACCTCGTAGTAACACCTCTACACATTCACTTTCGTCAGATCCTCCCATGACTAGTATAGATCATTCCAGTGGGATTAGTCGGGATTCGTCTTGGCTTGAGAGTCAATAGGGAAGAAAGAAGAGACAACCATCTTATGTACTTGATCATTCAGATTTCGATCATGTTACAGATGTGCCTGACAAAAGGATCAAGAAACAGGTCCACATTGAGAGGAATGCAGGTAAGGAGATCGTCGTTGATACTACCACACCTCCAGAGGATGAGTCTGAACGAGATGGAAGCTCAAGACTTTGAAGTGATCACAGTCAACTTCGGTAGAAGTACTCACCAGATGAAGATTGATCTCCTACAGGTTGCTAGTATATTTCTAGTCTTGTACACAAAACAGGAGATGCTGTCATCGCACCCCCACCGATGTTAGAACCGCCAGCAGAACAGGGTCAGCTTGATCACTTGGTTGCAGATGGCAAGCAGTTAGATGAGTGGGAGGAGGAGTTTGTTACTAGAGGCCGCTTTGTACTTTCAGAGTTATACCAATTGCGGTACAATGCACGTGAGCTTCATTTACAACTTCAGGAGGAGGAGCATGACTTGGCTATTAGTAGACCTAAGGATGAAATCCTGATTGCTAACCTAGGGTTGTAATTTGAATCAATCACGGATGCACAAGATAAAGAGGATGTCTACACTTGGAGAACACAATTGATCTTCAAGGCTAAGATAGAAGAAATGATAGCATCAGAGTTGGCTGAGAGCAGAGAGCATGTTACTAGTGCACTCCGCTATGTGAGAAACTTTGTGTCTCAACTACCATGCCAATATCAACGTGTGGGTGGTGACTATGTCGAGCTTGCTAACGTTCAGTCAGAGCTCCAAGCACTCATTCACGGTATTTTTAGTGGTGAGACCATTGGCTGTAAGTTGAATCAGCTTACAATCATGTCAACATTGTTTGATGAGGCAACTAGGAGTAAAGGCGAGTTTCAGTGTCAGATCACTGGTGGAGAAGACATGCTGTATAGACATGGGATACTTCATCGGAGCTTCAATTCCCTAGAAGGTGATGCAATCGATGACTTTGTGAATGGTTGATTGCTCAAGATCAGGGCCAGTAGACTTCAGTTCCAGCCTTTCGGGATAGACTTCATGCACGACAGTTAACTTGATGTTTCTTTCCAAATTACCTTGCTGTTTCACATCTCACACATGTCTATCTTGGAAGTATCTACATTCACTTGGAGTTTCTTTTCTAGGATTTTACGTTAACTGATGGTAGTATTCCAGTTAACTTTCTTTCAATAAGGACGTGCATGCTTGCACATTGTCCACTTAGATTAGATGTTTCAGTTAACTGATGGTAGCTTGCTAGTTAACTGTATAGTTTCCATTATTAGGGTTTAGCAATAAGATCTTGCATGCACTATAGGACTGTAGTTGACTCAAGGTGATTATGGGGTTGCCTACACCTTTGATGTCTATAAATAAGAGCTTTCAGCTCATTTGTAAATAACTTTTGCACGAGAGAGTAATATATGTTGTGCCTACCTTGCCTGTAATATTGCTTATTTTGTATCTGTTCACGAGTATTTGTTATGATGATGAATTGTTATGCCACTCGGGTTTCATGTAGTTATTATGGTGAATGCTCATCTTAGTTAAATGGGGTTGCTAGTTTGATCGTTGTTGTATGCGTGTCTCGTCTATGCAATACACTGTCCCAGTTGCTTACCTTATGTTTTGTGTTTAATAAGCCTATTCAGATTGAGAAGATAGTCGTGGTGCCTTGCCTTCCAGTTTAGAATTTGTACCTAAAGCTTATCGTTTGATGTGTGTCAATAAACTTATTCAGCCAAGCAAATAGTTGTGCCACCTTTCCTTCACGTTGTGAATCTGTGTGTAGTTTATCGTATATATGTTTGTTTCAATAAAATTCTACCCAGCCAAGCAAATAGTTGTGCCACCTTGCCTTCACGTTGTGAATCTTACCAGAAGTTTATCGTGTAATCACATCCCCACTCCATTTCCTCATGCTCTGTTTACTTGAGGAAACTGGATAGATTTAAAGTAGTTAGCTTAGTTGTAGTTAATGACCCGCGAAACCAGAAAATCCTTAGCTGCAACGTTCTAGGTTTTCTTAACCTTGTGCCTCTTCCAGCTGAGATAAAAAAATAGGATTTAGAATACTTTACTTTTCCAAGCATATCAACAAAAGAGGGAGCTTCCCCTCCTAATTTGAAGAGCACTCATTACGTAGTGTGCATAGCTGTCTGTTTTAACTTACACACCAGAGGTGTTAGTTATTACGCCAACACTTATCAACACTTAACTCAAGATGAAAGACTTTTGTATCATTTTTTGAAATTAAACACTTAAAATAGCTAACAAATGTTCACACTTTCTTGCTAAAAGAAGAGATTAGAAAACACAAGTACAACACAAAACTTGGAAGTGGATCAAACACACAAGATTCAGCAAATCAAATGAAGGGAATTGTATATAAAGCTGCAATTACCACATTTCACTGAAGTTTGCCATACAAAAGCTGCAATTTTACATAAAAACAGTTCAATTTACATAAGCAACGCAACACAACAAGGAACTTGAACAGCAATCTCAACAGAAAAGAGGAGTAAAAATGCCATTCTTTGTATGAAAAATAAATTAAACACCAACTAAAGCTCCAAAACTAAGAATCATTTGCTTGCAATCAAAGCAAGTGGAGAATACAAATTTGTGCTCAAATACATCAACTAACATTAGAAATCTTCAAATAAATTTTTGGTACAAACAAATGCTACAATAAATAAACTATCTACAAGGTCATCTACAAATAGTATGTCTATAAATAGATCTTTTGGAAGATCATCTTGAAATACTTACCTCCCAAATGTTGATGTTATAGCAATGGGAGATATCTTTCTCTCAAATATAAAAATGATGGATAAATAATACCAAGGCAAGTCGGACTTGCTAAATATAATAATTTTATGAAGAGTCACCTTGTTTCTTAAAAGAGGCCGACCCAAATGAAGAGTCACCTAGTTTTGTATAAATACAAGGTGATAATCATTCATTTGATCATCAAGTTCATTCATCATAATTCACATTCATAGAAGAAGTTCATACTTGAGCAGCAGATCATCATCTTGTAGCAGCAGATCATCATTTTGTAGCAGCAGACCGATTTCAAGGAGAAACATATTCATTTGTATCTTTGCATCTAGGAGAGGTGCTATTATTCATTGTATCAAATTCAGCATTGTGTTGGGCCTGAGTTGTAAGCAGATTTCTGCTCTTATTCCTTCAATATATAAGAGATATATTTGCTGGGTTTTTTCTCCCTCGAGTAGGAGGATTTTCCTAGGGTATCTTGTTGTGTTCATTGTCTTATGTGTTGCATTTTCTGATTGCTTTCATTTCTAATCCTAAATCTAACATGGTATCAAAGCGGGTCTAAGAAAAGATCTGATCAGATTTGTTTAAACAGTCAAGTCAACTTTTCATCTAGGGTAGATCTTGAAGTATCGTAGATTTAAGGTTCTGAGATAGGTCAATGGAGGGGAGTTCACTTCCAAAGGATTTCTTTGAAATCTCTGAGGCAGGGATCAAGAGGGAGTTCTGTGACTCACTAAGAAGAAGTGAAGGTTGCAATGTTGCAAGGCCAAGTGCAAAATCCTTGGAAGACCTCTTCAGCAGCTGAGAACAAAATTGCACAAGACAGTTAATCTGGATTTGCCATCGGTAGCTCCACAAACCTATTTAGAATAAGGATGAGGTCAAGGAGGACAGTTCTGGACTCAAGCAAGTCAATAGTGTCGGAAGTGTGCATTGGAAACTGCTCCTCTAAGGCAAGCATTGTAAACAATCTTGGATGAGGAGGTCAGGAGGTTGATGCAAGTACTTGGAGCTCCAGAGGGAGTCACATCATCATGAAGATTTGTTGTAATGTATATTTCTCTAAGATGGAGAAATATGAGGTGAAAGCCCTTGTAGTGTATAGATCTCTGAGATGGAGAAATATGAGGTGAAAGCCCTTGTAGTGTATATTTCTTTGAGACAAAGAAATATGAGGTGCGAGCCTTTGTTCATCTCTGTGACCGAGATGAGACATCATGTTGAGAGACTCCATGACGACATCACGTTGAGAGACTCTATGATGAACCCTTGTACTTGTGTTTCTTTCCACACATGGGAGTAGCCATGGTGGACGTCATGTTGAGAGACTCCATGACGACATCACGTTGAGAGACTCCGTGATGAACCTTTGAGTTTTCCACAAATGGGTGTAGCCATTGTGGGCATCATGTTGAGAGACTCCATGACGTGGATATCTGGAAAGATACCTCCCTAGCTAAGAGGGAGTGTTGATGTTATAGCAATGGGAGATATCTTTCTCTCAAATTTTAAAATGATGGATAAATAATACCAAGGCAAGTCGGATTTGCTAAATATAATAATTTTATGAAGAGTCACCTTGTTTCTTGAAAGAGGCCAACCCAAATGAAGAGTCAACTAGTTTTGTATAAATACAAGGTGATGATCATTCATTTGATCATCAAATTCATTCATCATAATTCACATTCCTAGAAGAAGTTCATTCTTGAGCAGTAGATCATCATCTTGTAGCAGCAGACCGATTTCAAGGAGAAACATATTCATTTGTATCTTTACATCTAGGAGAGGTGCTATTATTCATTGTATCAAATTCGGCATTGTGTTGGGCCTGAGTTGTAAGCAGATTTCTGCTCTTATTCCTTCAATATATAAGAGATATATTTGCTGGGTTTTTTCTCCCTCGAGTAGGAGGGTTTTCCTAGGGTATCTTGTTGTGTTCATTGTCTTATGTGTTGCATTTTCTAATTGCTTTCATTTCTAATCCTAAATCTAACACCAAAAATAGCCAATATGGTGCCAGTCAACTCATCCTAGTGATTCTTATGCAATTCTTCTTCTAACCGTGTTAGATCCTCTAAATAAATTTGAAACCCTAATCACCATTGATGACTTGACCAAGATTGGCAACATGAATCTAATTCTCTCCTCTCAAACTTGTGAAATTTAGCCTTAGTGCCTTGGACCTTGTCCTTAATGATGTAATAATCACCTTATTTTCTTTTTTTGAAAAAACTTGTTAGCTCAAAACAAAATGAAGATGCTAAACAACTTTCCTTTCCACTTTCTGATCACCAAGTTCCTAGTTTGGGCAAGGTGAGAGCATATGGTGTATGGGATTACAATAATACTTGCAAATGAAGTAGTTGAAAGTAATCCAGTTAGCTAGTGGGGTTAGCTTGGTACTTTCACTTGTTAGTGGGAAAGCTTACACAATAAAGGAAATGTAAAGCCAACTCTTCCACTTTTTAGTGGTGAGTAACAAAGCCACCTATGCAATGAGGTGAGTAACAAAAGCCACTTTTGCAGTGGGGTAAGTAACAAGTAACAAGAGCTAGATCACTGGTGGTACTACCACCCAATGTTACAATGTTAGCTCTTACAATTCATTCCAAACCAAATATATACCAGCAGTTACAAATATGATCATGAAAGAAATTGATAGAACACCCCCCATATACATCACAACATCAAAGAACTAACCATCTATGTAACCTAGGGACGTGTAACCGACAAAATTAGGGGTGTCCCCGGTCAAAAGTGTTTGAGGATGACGGGACACCTCAGAACATCCCCACATCTTCCTCAATTTTTTGTCTAAAACCGAAATCGTTTCTGGTACGCCAAGTAATTTGCAAGAAACGCCAGGGGACGTCTAGCCGTTCCCTAGAACCCAACAACATTTTCTTTCATTTAAAAAAAAACAAACAAAAGTATTAAAAAATAAAGGGGTGTGGGGGTCCACAAGGTCCCCCACACCATTTTGCTTTAAACCTGAACCTAAAATCAACATTATAACATTCAAAACAAAGAAAACAACTCATTTGTTTCATTTGCCAAATTGTGAAGAGTTGAAGGAAGAAGGGCTCAACTATGGGAAACTTGAGTATCGTTAGACTCTAGCTGCATGTTGAGATGTTGATCTCGAAGATATTACCAAGGTTGATGATGATGAGGCACATGATGCATTGCTTGGGGTTCTGATTTTGATGCAGTATTAAGGGTGCTGATATACATATAGGTACTTCAAAAAATAGTTATAAAAAGATGTATAAGAATTACAATGTTGAATTTACAAATGAAACTTTGGCAACTCTTTGCTCCTCTTCAACTTTGATGTTAAAATGAATTTGTGAGTGATTGTGAGGATTTGAGGGGGTCTTATAGGGTTTGGGAGGGTTGGGTGGGGCCCTTTGGCCATTAGGGTTAGGGTTAGGACAGTCAAATAAAAAAGGATTTTTTTTATGTTTTGGGCACTTTATGGCCTTGCTCGCCGTGGGAGATGCTTGGGCATCCTCGAGACAGTCAAAGGACTCCTAGTTGTCTCGCAAACATTTAGGGCATCCTAATGGCCACTAGGCAGAGGTGGCAGCCTGTTAGGGGGACGCCTCCTCCACGTACCCAGGTCCCAGAGATGTCCCCATCTTGAAAACGTGGGGTTTTGGGGGGGAGACACATCCTCGTGGAACACTGCTTTCTATGAAATGAAAATATCAATTTAACTCTAATATTATGTGTTTTTGAAAAAGTAAGCAGCATTTACAAGGTGTTGTACCTTTAACACAATGAGCCACAAGGGCCAAAGAGGACAAGCATGGTTTTGAAAGGACCAAGAACCTTTTACAGAGCTAAGACATCGCCGACACAACAGGAAACCAAAACTAGCAGAAACACCGCAACACACAGAGAAACACTAACAGCACATGGTCACCAGATGACCAGGCAAGGAAGAACACACAAAACCACCAGTAGTCCCAACATAAAGAAAGCAACCCAACCCTAGCACCTTAACCAAGAGTAACTGAAACTTTAGGGCAAGGAACAACACTAAGCAAACAACAACACGACAATCCTTAAGGTCTTGCCATAAGCTAATCAAGTTACAAACCCCTGTAGTAGCTGGGTTGCAGAAAAACTACCGCTCAAAACTGAGCCAACCAAAATCCCACCAAAGGATGGGTAAGAATCACCCATAACAACACAAACAAGAACTTCAAAATGTGTCAACCCAAGCACAACAATAGCTGAACCAAAGCAGACCCACCACACACCAATCTCCCAGCCACAAATAGAGAACAAAGCTGAAGCAAGAGAAGCAACAGCCATCATGTAGCACCAACCCACCTGGAGAACCAACACAAACTCCACCTCAATAGGAGATGGCTCCCCTCTAAAGGAGCGGACAAGATGCAAACCAACCGGACCAAGGCCACCACACACCCACTCAAACAGGTTCCACCTCAATAGGAACTCATAAGAGGGGAAAGAGCTCTCCACCATCTCAACAACAACCAACTCCACCTCAAAAGGAGAGGCTCCCCCTCAATAGAAGCAGACATCACCTCAAAAGAAGCCAGCTGAAGAACATGGCAGAGAATAGTGGCAAAAGAAAGGAAGGCCATCCCATCCAAAGGTAACCCAGGCGGCAGAGAAAGCGTCCCATCCAACTCGGCCAAACAGCTATGGCCCAAGGCAACCACCCAAGCTAACCCAACAGCCTTTAACCAAAGTACATCCATAGGAGACCACAAGTCCCCACCAGACCTTCTCACCATAGGCAGAGGGCCATCAATCTGCACCATAACACCAACAAGGGACCCACACAAAGGAGGGTACGAGAGGCCAATACCACCACCTTCTTCACCATTGATGTCATGTCCCCGAAATTGTAATGCTAAATATGAGATATTGAAATAGAAACAACAAAATCAAATAGATGTCAAAATATAAATATAAGTAATTGCCATTTAAAACATCATTATTATAATTATCAAGATACAAATAATCACCATTTAAATATTAGAAATCTAAATATTATTTGTAAATATGACTACTTAAATATCATTAAATAATGTAAAATATAAATACATTACAATTTATTATTGATAATTTAAAAGAGAAACTAATATAAATAATAATAATGTTTCATAGACTAAAAAGAAAAAACTATCATAATTATTAATAACACCAACAATGCAGCAATCATAATAACTACTAACAAATAAGCAATCCTTATTAATAAGCACCGATCAACAAATAGATAACTTGGTTTAAGGCATCGATTCCCATCACAACAAATAAGGGAATAAATATAATTAAATTCCAATAAGGGAAGCCATACACTAGTAATTAAAAAGCCACGATTAAATGAAGGTAGCAATTAGTATAAATAAAGAGGTGTGCCCCCTTGAAGTGATGCGGTTGCCATCAAAGAACATGCCCCTTGGTCTAATCAATGATATTTAAAGGGGGGAGGATTCCAAGCAAATGGGATATGAAGAAAGGTTAAGAAATCTGGACATAACTATGAGTATAACAACAAACATATGAATGAGAGTATAAGGATCAACAACTATAGGAGGTCTATTAGACTTAAAATGTTATTAACAAAAATATATTGGGAAGTCTAAATATAAATATATGTGTGTGTGTGTGCGTGTATGGATATGTCTATGTATATGTAATTATAAAGTATATATCTATACATACATATATGTGTATATACTCATGCAAGGGTAATTATTGTAAATCAAGTAGGAATAATAATGTAAATATAGATCTTTACATAGGATATGTATATACCTCTAATATGCATATATGTAATATTTGCCTTATGTTATGATATCCATGTTCCATCATGGTAGGGAAGTAGGATCACAAGAGGGGGAATCCGTGTAATGGAGCCACCTAGATATGCCACCCGGGGGTAGGACATGATGAGCCTACGAGGGCCAAGAGGGTTTCCGCCTGATTAATCAAGGTACTGCCTTTGGGTCTAAGCTGGTCTCCACTAGATACACCACCCGTGTGTGGGACATGATGAGCCCACAAGGGCTAGGGGGTTTCTTCCTAATTAATCAGGGTACTACCTCTGGGTCTAGTTCAAGCATGAGATCCACCATTGTAATGCTATCTTCCTACCATGGTGCAACATGAGAGGGGAGATCAATTATGGGAAATGTTGGTTATGATGTCTAATATAGGTTTACTCATACTTAATTCTAATGTTCAATGTGGAGTACTAATATCCTGATTGTTAGGCTATTTGAGTGATGAATCTCTAACTTATATACAGGGACTAATCCAATTCAAAGCATCCTCTAGGACCTATTGCTTGGGAAATTGATAATTTGGAAAAAAATTACTGTTATCCCAAAAAGGGACATTACAAGTGGTATCAGAGCATGTTCCTGCCAGCCTGTGTTAATGTGTCTCCATATGTGTGTGCCTTCCATGTGTATACTTTGTGACTTACATGTATGTGTGTACCTTCCATATGCCTTGTGACTTCAAGTGCATATTGTGTGCTCATATTTATATTGGAGGAAAGGATAGGACCCACAGTGTAGTGCTCAATGCATTGATATTCTTTCTATATGAGATGCATTATGGGCATGTATGTGTCAACCTTTGTGATGTGCTAGTTAGTTATTGTGCATGTGATAAATGTTAGAGCTAGTCACTATGTATTTGGAACTCGCCTTGTGCTTTTTTTTATTACTATATGCTTAAAACTATGAAAATGTTAAAAATGTTGTTTGTCAAGCTACTTAGCTAGTTGGTTGTTTGCTTGAGCTACTCGGTTGCATGCTTGAGCTACTGGATCGTGTGCTTGAGCTACTTGGTTGCGTGCTTGAGCTGCTTGCTTGTGTGCTTGAGCTACCTGCTTGTCTACTTGAGCTAGTTGCCTACGTGCTTGAGCTACTTGCTTGTATGCTTGAGCTACCTGCTTGTCTACTTGAGCTAGTTGCCTACTTGCTTGAGCTACCTGAGCTACTTGCTTGTGTGCTTGAGCTGGTTGCTTGTGTGCTTGAGCTACTTGCCTATGTGCTTGAGCTGATTGCTTGCTTGCTTGAGTTGCTTGTTTGCCTACTTGAGCTACTTGCCTATGTGTTGAGTTGGTGTTTGCCTACTTGAGCTACTTGTCTGTGTGTTTGAGCTGGTTGCTTGCTTGGTTGAGCTACTTGCCCGTGTGCTTGAGCTACTTGCTATTTGGCTTGAGCGACTTGTCTGCTTGGTTGAACTACTTGGTTGTCAGCTTTAATTTTTTATTCATATGGAGCTCATCATTGTGTTTACTTTATGCTTAAAAGTAATGAAAATGTTTGGGGGTGGGGAGGAACTAACAAATCAACTTGTCTAAAACTGAATTGTTATTAGTATCCTGATGCAATAATAAAGAGTTGTGACTATTAAAGTAAAAAGGGGTGACTTCCCCAAGTTTGTGATACAAAATGGAATATTGTGTGATTGCTTGAGGACAAGCAAAAACTTGGGCAGGAAGAATTGTCATATCCCCGAAATTGTAATGCTAAATATGAGATATTGAAATAGAAACAACAAAATTGAATAGATATCAAAATATAAATATAAGTAATTGCCATTTAAAACATCATTATTATAATTATCAAGATACAAATAATTACCATTTAAATATTAGAAATCTAAATATTATTTGTAAATATGACAATTTAAATATCATTAAATAATGTAATATATAAATATATTACAATTAAATACATTACAATTTATTATTTATTATTGATAATTTAAAAGAGAAACTAATATAAATAATAATAATGTTTCATAGACTAAAAATAAAAAACTATCAGAATTATTAATAACACCAACAATGCAGCAATCATAATAACTACTAACCAATAAGCAATCCTTATTAATAAGCACCGATCAACAAATAGATGACTTGGTTTAAGGCATCGATTCCTATCACAGCAAATAAGGGAATAAATATAATTAAATTTCAATAAGGGAAGCCATACACTAGTAATTAAAAAGCCACGATTAAATGAAGGTAGCAATTAGTATAAAGAAAGAGGTGTGCCCCCTTGAAGTAATGCGGTTGCCACCAAAGGACATGCCTCTTGGTCTAATCAATGATATTTAAAGGGGGAAGGATTACAAGCAAATGGGATATGAAGAAAGGTTAAGAAATCTGGACATAACTCTGAGTATAACAGCAGACAAATGAATGAGAGTATAAGGATCAACAACTATGGGAGGTCTATTGGACTTAAAATGTTATTAACAAAAATATATTGGGAAGTCTAAATATAAATATATGTGTGTGTGTGTGTATGTGTATGGATATGTATATGTAATTATAAAGTATATATCTATACATACATATATGTGTATATATACTCATGCAAGGGTAATTATTGTAAATCAAGTAAGAATAATAATGTACATATAGATCTTTACATAGAATATGTATATACCTCTAATATGCATATATGTAATATCTGCCTTATGTTATTATGTCCATGTTCCATCATAGTAGGGAAGTAGGATCACAAGAGGGGGAATCTGTGTAACAGAGCCACCTAGATATGCCACCCGGGGATAGGACATGATGAGCCTACGAGGGCCAAGGGGGTTTCTGCTTGATTAATGAGGGTACTTCCTTTGGGTATAGGTTGGTCTCCACTAGATATGCCACCCGTGTGTGGGACATGATGAGCCCACGAGGGCCAAAGGGGTTTCTGCCTGATTAATCAGGGTACTGCCTCTAGGTCTAGTTAATTAAAACTAGTCTTTTTTTAATGCAGACTTAGGAGAATATGCAGAGATCAAACACACACACAAGTACACATTACCCCAGATGTATGTTGAAAACCCAATATGAGAAAAACCACAATGGGAATAGCTGCTAAGATCTACTATCCTAATCCAACCTCACATAAAACCTCATTGGTTACAATGTTTAAGGGCACCAACCCTAAGGAGACACCAATCCCTTGAGTTAAGAGCACCAACTCTAAGGAAGCACCTATTCCCTAATTGAGCACCCACTCAACTTTCTAATGGCACCAACCAATCAGATTTACAATGAAAATTGTGGAGCTACAACTCCTGATTACAAATGAATCCAATTCTATGTTATAGACCTGTTTTGCAACTGGTCATACTCTGCAAGCATTTCCCCTCTATCTGTTGTCTCTCTCCTCTCACTCTAAAAATGTATTTCAGATGATGTGTCTTGGCATTCAATCTAGGTCACTGCACATTCTTACCCTTTTTCTTAACTCATCTATTTTTTTGTTAACCGACAAGTCTCTTTTTCCTCAAGCCTTGCACCACAACCATAATTCACTAAATTATGCTATTTTTAACATGTATCAAACCCTAGATTTGATATGCATTGTAATGTCCCCTTTTTTTCGAGATTTGGATCTTTGCAGTGGTAGCCTACTATCTAGTCCTCAAAGGCTAATGGGATGTTTACGAGACCCTTTTGAGGGTGTTTAGTGATTCTCAACTAACTTTTTGATGTTTATCTTAGTTTTCTCCTACTCAGTGACTTCGTGTTTTCATGGTGGACCTTCTGGAGGTCGTTTTGGTCGATTTCTCCAACACTTACTATTTATAGTAAGTCACCTAGTCATATCGCCTATACTTACTATTTATAGTAAGTCATATCTAGATCAGTCGTCATCCCACCTACATCCAAAAAATATGATTGGATCACTCTTTTGAGCTGGTGTTGGGTAGTTATTGAGGATTAATGAATTATTTATATTATTGAAGTTATTTGACTTTAATAATATTAATATATAATGATGACTTATTAAAAGGTGATTTAAGGGGGTTAAATGGAAATTAATAAAGTGTTATATTTAATGATGCTTTATTAATTTATTATTTTTAAATGCCAAATGCATCAAAAGAAAATATTTATTTTATTTAATGATTTGGCCAAGTGGGGATTTGGAATATAAAAGACAACAAGCATTTTCTTTTTTAGGATTATTGTTTATTTTTTTGAAACTTGTGTAAATTGGAGAAACTAAGCAAGGGTTTGCTGGTTTTGAAGATTCAAGCTTTTTGAGGACGAAAACCCCTCAGAGAGAACGTCTACAAGTCTGGAAGATCACCCAAGGGCATTCTGTGAGATAATCTCATATGGAGGTTATTATAGGGCTTCATTGATTGTTCTAGAAATTCATTTGAGCAAATACACAGAGGGTTTCATTGACATATCAAAAGCTGATTAGCTGATCATTATTGTTGTTGTTCATCATAAGTTAGCATGTGGGTTTCATGCCAGATCATACACCTTCACGTGTGGGAGTTTTCATCTGCTAATGGCGTCTTGGTTGCATATACTCAGATTGTGGGTTTGTTCACTTGTATTACCTATTTTCAAGCTAGCCGTGGGATTGTTAAGGGTCGCCTGTGCATTATCTCCAGTGTCGGGTGCTTCCTTGTGATTCACAAGGAAGGGATAGGCATTTCAAGGAGGGTTTGGAGCTGAAATAAATATGTAGCTGCATTGTAATGTCCCCTTCTCAGCAGTGATTAGTGCAATTGGCCGTTAGCCTATCTCGGAGGCCCATAGGCTAGTCGGAAGCATAAATTATGATTTCCTATTTTCTAGGAGGATACTTTGGTAGTTTTGGAGGCTTGCATGTTGGAGTTTTGTAGTTTGGATTTTGGATTCCTTCTAGGTTTTTAGAGAGCTTCACAATGGTATGACATGCAATTGAAACAGGTAACTTTTTCGGACTTACTATTTTTAGTAAGTTACGATGGCTACTCAGAATGTGGTTAAAATGTAATATCCCTTGCAAGTTCTGATATAAATTTGCTGTTCTAACCTTCAAGGATTATCGTCAAACACTTCACATGCAAACTTCCAGCTTGCTGGTCTGAGTTATCAGTCTGATTGTGCTTGAAAATGATTTTCAAAGTGTTCCAAATGCTTATAATTCAATGCTTCAATGCTCAAGCTATAGTCTAAATGCATCAATGACTTATTATGATCATTTATAATGGTCATATATGATTTCTACCTCTAAAAATGCACTACAACCAACTGGTATTTTAGCAAACAGTTGGTATGCAAACTACTAAGCTGATTACAAATGATATAGAATTGCTCAATGACAACTACAAGTAACCAGCAAATTATATCTTCTAATTGCCATGAAATGTCTAATACAATGCTCATGAAATATGGCCAAGACTCTTGGCATTTATATCCAATGCACCTTTACAATCAGATCTGATACACAATATATATACCTACAACATGCCATCTAAAATGCATCTATATGATCATGAAAATGCATTCAAATTACAAGGAACCTGGTATATGCAGTTGCCCAATGTCAATGATGAAGAAGCAAGCAATATCATCTAAAAAGGTAGACACTTGAGCCCAAATCAACTAGCTGACCAAGCCGCCCCTGTTTGATTAAAAATAATTTATATAAAATATAATCCCCACTCCTACACCTTCCAATATACATCAAATATTATCACTAAGCCCTCAAGAGAGGTGCACCCAAGTTAGGAAGTCAAATCGAACCAAAGAGAGAGAGCTATGATCAAAATTGTGATGTCAACATGCTGGCTGCCATGACTGATAAATACATCAGAATGCTGGTATGTCTGATATGAATGCAAATCGACCTCCTCAATGCAAAATCAATGAAGACTATGAACTCCAAAAAGCCTCCAATGTAAACAACAATCGATATCATGCAAAATTGTGGCTCTAATATGCAGACCTATATGACTGAAACATTATATCAGAATTTCTGGAAATGAAGAATGCTGCAAGTCAAACCCTAGTATAGCCAAAAGATGAAGACTTTACTCCCCAAAATGTCTCCAACAATTCTTCAAACGAATCATACAAAAACTTGGCCAAAGGCCACAAAGTTTTTCAATGAAGCACAAATGGAAGACTGAAGTATCTTCCTCACAGTTGCAATAATTCAGATGATATTTCACACCCTCAAAATTGCTTAACCAATGAGAGTTTTCGTTCCCAATGATTGGAAATGGCAGAACCCCTAGTTGGCTCCTTCACCAAACAATTTCTTCAAAACACATATCAATTCCTGGATGATGAGACAATGGCTGGCCTCTCCTATTTATTCTTTTTCACCCAAGAGGTCGGCCTCAAATAGAAACTTCTAGAAAAATATAATATTATTTCACTTAAGTGACTTTATGATTTAATATTTATTTTAAGTCACTTTAATTAAATTAATTAAATATAAAGTTACCTTTTAATTTTTATTTATTTAATAACTTTATAAATAACTAACTTAATACTTTAATTAAAATAATCAATTAAGCTATCCATAAGAGATATAATTAATTTGGACAACTTAATTAATTAAATTACTTTGTCTCCAAAACGGGGACATTACATAAAATCAGTGTTCCACGAGGTTTCGGGGACGGTAGGGGATGCATTTTGGGGACGTGGGGACAGGGGTCTAAGTTTGGGGACGGCAAGGGGACAGCGGCGAGGGGGCGGTAGGGTGCTGAAATACATATAGTACTTGAAAATATTGTTATAAAAAGATGTATAAGTATAAGAATTATACATCTTTGAGACAACTAGGAATCCCCTAGACGTCTTGAGGACACCCTAGCATCCTCAAAGTCCTAGCGGTGTCTTGGAGACAGTGACACTGGTGGTGGGATGGTGGCGTTGGTGGTGGTTGGTGGGGGGACGTCCCCCCCAAGTCCTCAAGTCTTTGAGACGTCCCCCTCTAGGAAATGCGGGGGTCTTTGGGGGGACGCGTCCCCGTGGAACACTGCATAAAATGAATTTGGAGACACTTACTATTTTTAGCAATATGCTATTTATAGTAAGTGCTATTTTTAGCAAGGTTTCAGTAGTCCAGTTCAGCAGCTATTTCAGGCAAGTCTTTGAGCAGTCTAGTCTTCCACACTCTTGGAGCTCATTTTGGTAAATTTAGTATTTTGGTTGAATTTATATTTTAAGTGAAATATTTGGCCAAGGCATGGAGGATGCCTAGCTTGGAGAGATAAATTAATTTTTATTAAGTATTTCACTTAATCTTTCGGATGCCTATCTCATGTTATATTTGTATTTTCAATAAAGTTGTATTCCTCTCATGTGGGATGACTTGGAGGAGGTTAATGAAATTCAAATGCATTTTCATGAGAGATGAATGTGAATTTCAATTGGGCACCCTAATTGGAGGGAATTGAATTTGAATTTGAGAAGAAAAGGTTAGAAATAAGAGTGTTGGGCTTCATTCTTGGTATCCATTGAAAATTATAACGAAGTGCTGCTGAAATTGCTAGACTCACTTTGAGGAAAGTATACTCCTAGCAACCTTAGTTTCGTGCTTGCAAGATAGCACCTAGCTAAGCCTTGGACTGTTCTTTACATTGAAGAGCAAATTGAGCATAATGGAGATGTTTACTTTTGATGTTTTCTAAAGTTTTGGTGTGTTTCTCAGTTTTTCTGTGTTGCTGGTTTGGTGCTAGCTGTAGCACGTTTTTGCTTATTGCTCACTTGGTGATTTTTTGTTGATTCTGGGTATTGACCCCATGTTTGAGTCTTCCTCGGGCGCCTCACTTTGTTGAGTTTCAGATTTTACTATGGAGAAATGAATTTATTCTTGCTGGTGGCCCTCTCCAAAATATTTAATTCATGAACATGCAGAAAACGATCAACCCATCAACCTGGAGACCAGATGCCCTTGCAAGCTTGCTGACGGGAAATTTGGCATAACTTCAGATTGGCTTTGTATTTTTGACCAAAAATTTGCTATTTTACCCAAGAAAATAATATGATTAAACCTAGTGAGAGCAATTCGCTCGGCTCTTCTGAAAATGCAGATTTAATCATTTTTTTAATCCTGCATGTGAAAAATAGAAGCATTAATATCTCCCAATCTATGAAGCGCCACAACTCAAAAACTGGCCACATTGGTTGAAATACCCCTAGAAATATTCTATTAAAGGAATTTGCACTAGCTTACACTGATTTTCAAATTTAATTGTTTTTGTGAATTTTGCCAATTTTCGCTATTGCACCTGATTTCAGATTTGAACAAATGAACTGCTTTATTTGGTGAGATAAATTTGATCTTGGTGCAAACACACTTAAATCACTTTTGAAATGATACGATTTAAACTGACATTGACAACAGATCAAGATTCACAATTTAATCAGGAACATAATTTTACATGATAAACACCTGAGGAAGATTTCATACATCGTTTTGAAGTAAATGGGTTTTTGAGCAAATGCCATCAAAAACAAGGACAACACTTATCTAAACTCATTCCATTCCATGTGATGTTCTCTTCAGGAAAGTTATATTCATAATGCTTAAGTTTATAAATTGTGATTCTGTTAGTTCTTTCACAAGTTATGACTTCAAATGTTGAGCATAAATCTGTGTATAATTCTGTTCTGTAATCTAGACTGCAACCTTAATATGTCCTTTGAATATCTGCTAAGGAATTAGCTAAAAATGGTTCTGTTGCCAGTTTAAAATCAATCAACAGTTGCAGCTTTATCTCAAGTATGAAAGTCACAGTCAAACAAAAGGACATAAGATGGGGTTAATATATAAAAATATTTACAAGGTGCCTGTGAATTCTGAGTTTAGGTAACATGGGCTTACTTGATGAGATATGTAAAATTTCTACTGATAATTTCTTCAAAAGAAAGATCCTCTTCCTTGGAATATCTGCAATTATCCAAAATATTTGATACAATAAATACTAGTCATCTATAAGACACAAGGCAATGATAGTAGGAAAGAAAGATAACAGGAAATGTCAATATGGCCAGTTGTCCATCATTGATACTTACACTTCAAAGTCACTGATTATGCACATAATATGTGACAACTTCATTAACAAATTGCAAGTTAGTCAGAAGTACATGCCAGTGAAAAAGCATGGCATACCTCCAAGGAAATTCCTTTTCACAGAACCGAGAAATTCCATTCATTGCTGCAAATGTATCGATGTGAACCACACGGGTATAAGATGTGTTAGGGTGGAAATCTGTAAAAGAAAATGCTAACATTAGTAACATGCTAATTTTAGTTTAACTCACAAGATATAATGCATCCGTATGGTTTAGCAAGAATTTAGCTTAACAATCATCCAATAAGATTGAAAGTGATATGGCAGGACAATGAAATTATGTAATTTTGTTAGAAAGTCCTTTCCCCTAAGGTGTTTCCATTCCAATGATATCCAGAATCTGAGATATTTACTGTGCTGTTTAAAGCTGTAGACCTAGCATCCCACATAGAGAAACGCCATCACAAGGAAACACAAAAATGGTAAAAGAGAAGAACTATTCTTAATATCACTAGACTTTGAGGTAGACTTTGTGTTCATGGAGTAGTGTCACAAATTGCCTACTTTGCAATTTCTACTCTAAGTATTGCACTCATTTCGATATCTATGCCTATAGCATGTTTAGGATTCATTTTAGCCATTTAATTAACCTTTCTCCTAGTAGTTCTGTTGTACCCAAACCAGGTTTTTTGCTTCATTAAGGCATTTTGCTTAAAATGGTCTAAACCTTGTAAAAGTGGGGTCAAAACTCAGTTTTTGGGCAAATAAAGTATGGGCTTTTAGTCAGTGTGATGCCAGGAAGATACTGGCAAAACTTGAAAATTTTGAAAATTAGGGTTTTTGAAATCTATTTTTAGCTCGAAACCCTAAAAAATAGGAACTTGTCAGAATTGGCTGAAATTAATTTTGATTGGCTTATTTCACATCACAATCACAGTGGTGAAGTCAGTTTCAGTTAAAAGTCAGTTTAAGGCTGGTGGGTAGTTTTCACTTTTTCAGGAGAAAAGTTAGGATCTTCGGGGTCATCAATGGCAGTCGGCCAGTACCAGGTATCAATATCTAAGCCTGAAACTCAAAGAGGAACGCTCTACGATAAAAGATGTTGGAAATAATGCTTTTTGATGGAGGGGATTTTCAGATTGGCAAAAAGTGCTAAAATATTCTAAGTCTGGGAACTTTTCACTATGTAACGTAGTAGACACTTGCGCAATCAACGTGCAAATCAACTTTATAGTGTCCGTACATGTGAAAATGATGAAGTATAGTCATCCACACACCTCAGCAGTCACAACGCTTCGACATGGTCAACCACAGTGATGGATACAGCATTTTCAAAGCATAAAATGGTGAAAATCAATGAATTCAAAACAAATCCGCTCCCCTGTAGCCCAGGGGCGCCCTTCCATTTGAAGGTCAAGATTTGAGTGTTTTGGATGAAGGATACATTCATTATGTTCAGTTTTCAGTCGGCTTTCCAATTAGCCATGAAGCAGGATCATCCGAGTTGCAGAACTCCGGCAAACGAAGACAAAAGCAGAGGTTGCGAAGAGTGTTTTCTCACAAGGAGGCAGTCTAGAAATGCAGATCCGCTCCCTTCTAGCCCAAGGGCGATTTTCCTTTTGAAGGCCCAGATCCAGATGCATGTGTGTTTTGATGGTTTCAGTCTTTGCAGAATTAGTTTGGCTTTTCAACGAGCTATCAAGCGGAAGCATATCTAGTACAAAAATCTAGTTATCAGCGTTAGAAGTGGAAATTGCAGGCAAGATACATGTCAGAAGAAGTTTTCCAGAATGCAAATCCGCTCCCCTGTAGCCCAGGGGCGATCTTGAATAAGACTTGTTTGATGGATGAATTTGTAATTGAGGTCTTCCTGAGATCTCTTCCAGCTCAGTTCAGTTTTGCAGTGTACTCGTTCACAAGACGATCCGATGTTCTGAGTAACTGTGACAGAGGTCCTACCGAGCACGTAAAACAGAGGATGGTGAAGTGTAGCTACACAAATTTGCACAGCTGTAGGCTAGGGGCGATTCTCCTTTAGGCTTGCCAGACGGGGTTATTTGCAATTACAGTCTTCACAAGACTTGTGTGCAATTACTCAAGCTATCCAACGAGTCTAGCCGATAGCCTCCGGGATTTGGCGAATGCTCGTACGTGCAAGGTCAAGATGATAATGCTGTAAAGAAGAGCTGATTGAAGGCAGTTCAAAAAATGACTAAGTGTAAAACTATAATTTTCTTTGAAAAAGGCGATTTTCTTTTAGAGGCCTTAAAAGCAATTTTCTGGCTTCGTCGTCTCCAAGAACATCTCTTGCAAGTTGACCAAACTGTACAGCAAGACAGGCGGCACGCGTATCGGAACATTCCATTTCCCGGTATCAAGGGTCAAAGTATGGTGTTCAGATGAAAATCACACTTTTGTCAAAATGGTGTTTGAGCTATCACAAAATAGGGGCGCTCGTTCTTTTGGGGTTCTTAATACAATTTTCAGATCCCTCACATACAGTCATTGGATGCAGAGTACTTCTAGTCACGCAATGAATCCATTATTCAGTCAGTGGGTTCATTATTCACCGTCAGCGGCAGTTTGAAGCATCAGAAGGCAAAACGAAGAAATGGCTAAGTCTGGAGTCAAAACATCAATTTAATCAGAGGCGCCTAATTTTCTAAGGTATCAGATGATGATTTTAGCAGTTGTTGCTCCCAGCAGACATTTCATCCTTGTCATGCAAGCTTCGCGGTGGATATCTCAGCACGGTCGCAGGATCATTCAATCATCCGGAAATCAGAGTTGAACAGGGTCAGTTGTAACTTTGCAGTCAGCTACAAAATAGGAGATTCTCAAAAATCTCATAACTCTTGCAAATGGACGCCTAGAAGGTCAAATTTCGGCTTTCTAAAATCAGTGAAGTTTGCTGGGCACATCCAGATGCTATTTTTAGCAAAATGATTAAAATAATATTTTTGCATGCAAAGCATTAAAAAGTGACGAATTTCTTCAAAGAGCTAAATATTGGTGCCTCTTTTTAGTTTGCATGTTTTAAATTAAATATTATTTTTATCTAAGACTCGGAGACAGTGGTAGTTCAGCTGGTGAAGGGCCAATCAAATTCTTCCTTCACAGTTAGGGTTTGAGCGGGTTCCATGCATGATGGTATGAATTTATCTAGTTATGCAAGCATGGCATTCATCATTTCATTCATCCAGCTTGAGCAGAGGTGAATTCTTTCCAGAGTTGGGCGAATTTCTTCAACGGTCAGTTGTGAAGGCATAAAAAATATTCTTTTGCAGGTACAAGTCAAGATTCATCAGCAGAATTCAAGGCAGAGTGGCGATTTTGATAGAAGAAGATAATAAATAAATAAAAATTAAAAAACATCTTTCTTCTTCTCTAGATTTCTTCTATCTTCTCGTCTTAAAATTTTCTCACATGTTTGAAGAATTGGCGTTTTTGGCAAAACAAATCATCTGGGTTGATTCAGAATTGCTTTCTCAGCAAAACCCATGTGCTAGAATTTTCAAGAAAAATTTGTTCCAGAGCATCAGTTCTTGAGGCTTTGATTTTCTGAAGTGAAATTCCTTTGCATGGTGGAGTAGAAGTCGATATTTTTCGAATCTAACGTTGTGGGTTGTCTTAGAAATATCTTCTGGACAAAACCCATATCTCAGATTTTCTCGGGAAAAAATGTCCTCACAGCCCCTCAGATCTCAACTTGAAAACCTTTTGCATGCGGGCCTAAATCACATTTTTTCACAATTCTGACATTGTGGGTCATCTTAGAATTTGATTCTACATAAAACCCACGTCTCAGAATTTTCTGTGAAAATTGCCCTCCGACAAGCTATTTTTAGCCTCATTAGGAGAGATTTTTGGTTTTTTGGAGAAGTTGTCAGAATATAGCCATGTTCACAGTCAACAGGCGAGTTTTTCAGGATGTAGTTCACGCAGAACGAATTCAAGACCAAGTCAGTCTTAATTCATGATTTCATCAGAAAAGCTGACATTGATTTGTATCAAGCGCATCGGAAAGGTTGACAAGAGTAGTCACTCAAGTTCACATGGTTTCATGTCTCGTATAGCTGATTGTCTTCCAAGGCCAGTTTAGAGGGTTGATACCGTTGGGTTTCTGTGTATGCAGCATGTTCATTTGTATTTCTCACAACCAAAGAGTTCGCAGTTTCATCATGCAACACTCTTCCATAAAGAAAAGCATGAAAAACGTGAGAAGCATCAAGCTGCAGAGGAAACAGTGGCCATCACTTCAGTTACAAAGCCGCCATAGTTACCAGCCAGTGAAGGGCCAATTTAAGTATACAGAGATTTTCAGTTTTGCTTGAGTTGCTAAGAAGCAGTGAATTGACAGTTGAGACATGTGACGACCTCTAGATGGTGATGCAGTCACTAACCTCGTGGAGGGGTTACTTGCTCGAGATCAGGGTCAGTGAACTTCAGTTCAAGGCGTCCCACCTTTTCCAAGATAGACATTAGACACAGGAGTTAAACTCGAGGCTTCTTTCCGAATTAACTGGTTGTTACACATTGCATGCATGTCTTTCTTGGAAACATCTACGTACACTTGGAGCTTAGATTAGATCTTTCAGTTAACTGATGATAGCATTCCAGTTGACTTGCTTTCAATAAGGACGTGCATGTTGCACCTTGTCCATTTAGATTAGATGTTTCAGTTAACTGATGGTAGTTTCCTAGTTAACTGTGTAGGTTCATTCAATTAGGTTTAGAGAATAAGATCTTGCATGTCTTGCAAGACTGTAGTTGACTCAAGGTGATTTTAGGGTTGTCTACACCTTGATGTCTATAAATAAGAGCTTTCAGCTCATTTGTAATTAGCTTTTCCTGGTGATAGAGAATTGCTGCGTTGTCGGCTATGTGATGTCCCCGCTCTAGTCAGTTCTCGGGAACAGTGTGTTAGCCCTTTATTGGACTCTTGTGGGCTAACTGGATTGGTTAGAGGGTCAGTGGTACTTTCTGGAGAGTTGGATCGTTCTCGTGTTTAGAGGCCAGTATTGGTTCACAGCAGGCATTAGTAGACCAGGAGTCGACAGCTTCTCACGGCACGGGATTTTATGAAGAATTGTGGAAGTTATGCCTATTTGAGTGATTTAAGTTATTTATTAACTTAATATTTTATTATAAAGTCAAATTGACTTTATGATTTTTAAATCACTTAAATATTTCCTAAAAAAAGTGATTTAATACTTAATCACTTAAATTAATAAAGTGCGCCCACTTTATTTAAGTCAAACTATTGAAAATGACTTAAATTATATTTTAAAAGATTTAAATATCCAAAAGTGGCGTATCTTCTTGGAAATCATGCCTTTTGGCATATATAGGCATTTTGGGCAATGAGAGAATCAACTTTTGATAATTTCGACTTTGCCTTGTGTTTCTTCCTGTGCATTCTCCTGTGATCAGGGTTTGAACAATTTTCCATTGAAGAACGATTCCTCTTCAGTGCTGAGCACTCTTGAGATTGTGAGAGATCAATCGAATCAGTGCAGTTGAGAGCTTCATTCAAAGGTTCTACTTGATTCTATCAGAGATTTACCATTCAGTATTTATTTGTTTGCAATAGGGAAAGAGGGTTTCATCTCCAGAGATGCCATTCTCTACAGATTTCAGCTTTCAGAGTGTTCTTTTGGGGTTTCTACCTTGGCCGTACACTTGCATTGGGATATGTGCTCATTAAGGGAGGCGTGTGAAGCATCTTGCTGAAACGCCTTTGTTTTGGCTCCTGTTTACCTTCCATCATTGGCGCGTACCTTTCTCAAGTGCTTGTATCTAGTTTCTGAAAGGGAGAACTCAAATCTGGAAGCCAGACGTCTTTATATGTCAGTTTTCACCATTCTTGGCTGGCGAGCTGGCTTACTTTTTTAAATAAATAATCTGGAACCCTTCTGGTATGTTTATCATTTGCAATCTATTTGTTTCAATTTAATAATGTCTTCTACACTTTCATTCTGAAGAAAATAGTGCAAATTTACATTTTACAAGCATTTATGCTGTGCGCCCCTTCTCTTCTGTCTATCAAACTTTCTCTAAAAAAATTAAATAACACTAAAAGACTTAAGAAATAAGGGGGTTTGAATTGAGAGCCAACAGGGCTCATCACAGTGGTATAAGAGCATATTAATCCTGCCAGCTTGTGGGAAACACAATTCTATGCGGCCACATCAGAACAGGTTTGACAGGCACTACACACGTAGGGGCCCTGGAATTCAGCGAGATACTTTTGCACCTTTTCAGGCACCTCCATTGTACGAACAGGAGGAGGATTTTGATTTTGATAATATGGCTGAAAGGAATGATGATGCTCGTCTTACTAACAAAGACAGGGATGCTAGAGAAGTATTGAGGGGAATGGTGGCCGGTCAAGAACAGGTGGCAAACATCCTTCAACAACTTAGCACCAATGTGCAAAACTTGACAGTTTAGAGGAGGCCGAATATTGATCAAGATCAAGAAGGTAGCATACATGGAGAGCATCACAGGTATATTGCTCCAGCACGCACCTTTGAGAGAGCCACACGCCCTACTTTTGTCAGAAATGACGCTGAGGAGGAAGAGGAAGTGGAAGAAGGTGGTGATGGAAACTTTGCTGACAACATCCTAGCTATGCATGATGAATGGGATGCAATGCCTCCACGAGTTAAGGATCACCTTAACTTTGATCGTTTTATGAGTCAGAAAAGAGAACACACCAGAAACAGGAATGACAGGAGGCCTAGATACAAACATAATGATCTACGACAGGCTACCAATAAGCTTACCTTAGCGAACTATGATGGCAGTGGCAGAATTACAGCACGTGCCTGGGTGAGTAAATTGGATACATTCCTGACACTACGTCCTATGCTAGAGGAAGATGCTATTAGATTTGCAGCCCTACACCTTGATGGCGTAGCACATGACTGGTGGATTCATGGCATGGCTACTCTTCACCATGACCAGATTACCTCATACCAGGAGTTTACTGATAGATTGGTAGAAAGGTTTAATAAACGTGATCCCGAACTGTTCTTCAGGGATCTGGCACAGTTAAAACAATTGGGTAGCTTGGAATCGTACATTGGAGAGTTCCAAAGACTATCTGTAATGGTGACAGGCATTTCAGAGAGAAGGCTGATCATATTGTTTATTGAGGGTCTTTTTGAGCCCATGAAAGGATGGATAAAGGCATTTGATCCACCTACCCTACAGGAGACCATGAGGATAGCTCGCAGTATGGAGCTCACTACACCTCATAAGCAATTTGGCACCAAACCTTCTTCCTCCTACACTGAGAACAAATCTGATCCAAAGAAGGCTGATAATACTGATCAAAAGAAAAGATTTGCAGCTCCATTAGATCGGGATACAATGAATGATCTACGTAGAAGGAAGTTATGTTTTTACTGTAAAGGTCCATATGACTTCAATCATGATTGTCCCCTCAAGCCTAAAGGGCAAAACAGGAACATGGAATGGTTTTATGAGGGAGAAACATTGACTGATTTTTCTGATCAGCAAGCTGCTATCTATGACACGGATGAAGAAAAGTCAGAAAATGAGGTAGAGATTGGGGTAGAAAGTGAGCTACAGGAGGCTCATATGTCCAGCATGCAGAGAGAGGGTTCTTTCAGGCTCCGTGGGGTTTTAGCGGGTCAAAGAGTCATATCTCTTTTGGACATAGGTGCAACCCACAATTTTATTGATTCACGGTTGGTGGAGAAAAGGGGAATTCAAACGCAGCAGTTTGAAGGCATTCGTGTGAAGGTTGCAGATGGACACACTCTGACTTGTGAGAGGATGATTCCTGATTTACCATTGAAACTCAACAATTTTGAGTTTAAGGCAGATTTTTATGTTGTGAACATGGGAGGAACGGATATAGTTCTTGGCATGAAGTGGCTTCATGCTATAGGAGAGTTCACACTTAATTTGCGTGATATGGAGATGAAATTCAAAATTGATGGCACGAATCATGTTCTTAAAGCTATCAAGGATAGCAATCTAAAAGAAATTTCACTCTGAAGAATGGAACGTTTGATTCAACATGATATGGTAGAATGGGCTGCTGAGTGCAAGTTAATGCCTTCATAGTTAGAGCAGCAAGCTTCTCCTTACCATCCGGATGTACAAGAACTTCGAATCAAACATGCAAAGGTTTTCAGTGCTATTCCACCAGGTAGACCTCCTGATAGAGGTATTGAGCACATCATTGAGTTGGATGAGGGCACGAAACCTATTATGATCACTCCTTACCGGCACCCCAAACGTTTAAAAGATGAAATTGAGAAAACCATTAAGGAACTTTTAGCTATGGGGCACATTAGGCCGAGTAAGTCACCCTTTGCTTCATCAGTTGTTTTGGTGAAGAAAAAGGATGGTACACTTAGGATGTGTATTGACTACAGGATGCTTAATAGGAAGACTATTAAGAACAGGTATCCTATTCCACGGATAGATGAGTTGATAGACGAGCTTCATGGAGCTTGCTATTTCTCGAAGATTGATTTGAGGACTGGTTACCATCAGATCAGGGTCAGAGAAGAGGATATTGAGAAAATCGCATTCAGGTGTCATTGTGGACATTATGATTTCTTGGTTATGCCATTCGGCTTAACCAATGCACCACCTACATTTCAGTCTACTATGAACAGGGTTTTCCATCCTCTCTTGAGGAAATTTGTTTTGGTGTTCTTCGACGACATCCTGGTTTACAACAAATCATGGGAGGAACACATGGTTCACTTAGATGAGGTATTGGGTATACTTGACAGAGAGTCCTTGTACGCCAAGGAGTCCAAGTGTGCTTTGGGCATGGCTGAGCTTTTGTATCTGGGTCACATTATCAGTAGAGAGGGAGTTAGCATAGATGCAAAGAAAATTCGAGCTATCATTGATTGGCCTACACCTGAGACGTTGACACAGCTTAGGGGGTTTCTAGGATTGTGTGCCTTCTATCATCGGTTCGTTAGTGGATTCTCGCGACATGCTGCGCCACTAACTGATTTGACTAAGAAGGGAGCCTTTGTGTGGACACCTCTTGCACAGGCATGCTTTGAGAAGTTCAAACTTCTTATGACTACTTGTCCAGTATTGGCTTTGCCGGATTTCGCCAGACCATTTGAGTTACATTGTGATGCCAGTGGTGAGGGTATTGGTGCAGTTATTATGCAGGATCGACACCCTATAGCTTTTGAGAGCAGGAAGCTCAGAGGTCTTGAACGGAGTTTCGGTATCTATGATAAGGAAATGTTGGCCATCATGCATGCCATGGCCAAATTCAGGCAATACTTGATTGGTAGTAAATTCAGTGTTAAAACCGATCACAATAGTCTGATACATTTTCTTGGACAGCGAGATTTGAACGAAAGGCAACAGAAATGGGTCAGCAAACTTCAGTCCTATGATTTTGACATTGCCTATGTCAAGGGCACTCAGAATGTGGTTGCTGATGCTTTATCTCGCCGTCCTCACTTGTGCTCCATTTCACTGATTTCAGAGGACTGGAGACACATGATAGTGGCAGAATATGCTAAGAATCCCTAGGCTTCTAGCATAATGGATGGGACAGTACAGGATGACAGATACTCACTTGTGGATGATCTTATCATTTACAAAGGGAGGATATTTCTTGTCCCAGGTTCTAAGATGAGGGGCACAGTATTGAGGTCATTCCATGATTCACCGATGGCAGGACATCCCGGTTACTTTAAGACCTACAGGCAAGTACGGGAGAGATTCTCTTGGAAGGGACTCAAATCTTTTGTTCTTCAGTATGTCAGGGAATGCCTTGTTTGTCAGTAGAACAAGCAAGAACATACATACCCTGCAGGTTTACTTCAGCCGCTTCCTATTCCTGAGAGGAAGTGGGAATGTTTGTCTATGGATTTCATCACGGGCTTGCCGAAAGCTCAAGGGAAAGACAACATTTATGTGGTAGTAGATCGGTTGACGAAGTATGCACATTTCTTCTCAATCACTACTACACACACAGCTACTCAGGTGGCGGACTTGTTTTTCAGTGAGGTATTCAGATTGCATGGATTGCCTCGGAGTATAGTCAGTGACAGGGATAGCAGGTTTTTGAGTAACTTCTGGCAGGAGTTATTCAAACTTTGCGGGACAGTACTCACTCCGAGCACCAGCTACCACCCACAGACAGATGGGCAGACAGAGATAGTCAACAAATGGGTGGAGGGATATTTGAGGAATTACAGTTCAGGACAGCAGAAGGCATGGGTGAAGTGGTTATACCTTTGTGAGTATTGCTATAATACCACTCATCACATGAGTATTCAGATGACAACATACTGAGCATTATATGGATATGATGCTCCGAGCTTTCTAGATTTACTGCTGAGTGACAGTAGAGTACCCAATGCTGGTGATTTGTTGCAGGAGAGTCAGGACATTATGAGAGCACTTAGGGAGAATATTCAGAAAGCTCAAAATCAGCAAAAACAATATGTTGATCAGAGGCGTGTGGAGAGATCTTTTGAGATCGATGATTTGGTGTATTTGATGCTCCAGCCTTATAGGCAGTCCACCCTTCGTAAGAAGGGCTCTGAGAAGCTTAAGCCACGATACTATGGACCATTCAGGGTTGTCAGACGTGTCGGTGAAGTGGCTTATGAGTTAGATCTTCCAGTGGACAATAAGGTTCACAATGTGTTCCATGTGTCATGCCTCAAAAAGGCATTGGGACCACAGGTGATTCCTTCTATTGATTTACCACCCTTGGATGATTAGGGGAAATTGATTTTGATACCTGAGGCCATTCTGGATTCCAGAGAGCATCATCTTCGGAGGCGGGTTATCAGGGAATATTTGGTGAAGTGGAAAGATCTACCGACAGAGGATGCTACTTGGGAGAGTGACAGTATTCTTCAGCATCCAGCTTTGAGTTTGCTTGTGGGCAAGGAAATTTGGGGAGGGCGGACTGTGATGTCCCCGCTCTAGTCAGTTCTCGGGAACAGTGTGTTAGCCCTTTATTGGACCCTTGTGGGCTAACTGGATTGGTTAGAGGGTCAGTGGTACTTTCTGGAGAGTTGGATCGTTCTTGTGTTCAGAGGCCAGTATTGGTTCACAACAGGCATTAGCAGACCAAGAGTCGACAGCTTCTGCAACACGGGATTTTATGAAGAATTGTGGAAGTTATGCCTATTTGAGTGATTTAAGTTATTTATTAACTTAATATTTTATTATAAAGTCAAATTGACTTTATGATCTTTAAATCACTTAAATATTTCCTAAAAAAAGTGATTTAATACTTAATCACTTAAATTAATAAAGTGCGCCCACTTTATTTAAGTCAAACTATTGAAAGTGACTTAAATTATATTTTAAAAGATTTAAATATCCAAAAGTGGCGTATCTTCTTGGAAATCGTGCCTTTTGGCATATATAGGCATTTTGGGCAATGAGAGAATCAACTTTTGATAATTTCGACTTTGCCTTGTGTTTCTTCCTGTGCATTCTCCTGTGATCAGGGTTTGAACAATTTTCCATTGAAGAACGATTCCTCTTCAATGCTGAGCACTCTTGAGATTGTGAGAGATCAATCGAATCAGTGCAGTTGAGAGCTTCATTTAGAGGTTCTACTTGATTCTATCAGAGATTTACCATTCAGTATTTATTTGTCTGCAATAGGGAAAGAGGGTTTCATCTCCAGAGACGCCATTCTCTACAGATTTCAGCTTTCAGAGTGTTCTTTTGGGGTTTCTACCTTGGCCGTACACTTGCATTGGGATATGTGCTCATTAAGGGAGGTGTGTGAAGCATCTTGCTGAAACGCCTTTGTTTTGGCTCCTGTTTACCTTCCATCATTGGCGCGTACCTTTCTCAAGCGCTTGTATCCAGTTTCTGAAAGGGAGAACTCAAATCTGGAAGCCAGACGTCTTTATATGTCAGTTTTCACCATTCTTGGCTGGCGAGCTGGCT
Organism: Sequoiadendron giganteum; assembly: GCA_007115665.2. NCBI lineage: Eukaryota > Viridiplantae > Streptophyta > Pinopsida > Cupressales > Cupressaceae > Sequoiadendron > Sequoiadendron giganteum. The sequence continues at coordinate 170,866,659 of VCHN02000014.1, read as the reverse complement.
TACTTTTTTAAATAAATAATCTGGAACCCTTCTGGTATGTTTATCATTTGCAATCTATTTGTTTCAATTTAATAATGTCTTCTACACTTTCATTCTGAAGAAAATAGTGCAAATTTACATTTTACAAGCATTTATGCTGTGCGCCCCTTCTCTTCTGTCTATCAAACTTTCTCTAAAAAAATTAAATAACACTAAAAGACTTAAGAAATAAGGGGGTTTGAATTGAGAGCCAACAGGGCTCATCACAAGCAACATGCCTATTCTCAAGATTGGTTCACCCTTGTAAATTAGAACCTTTGCTTGGTAGCATACATGCTGCGCCTACCTTGCCTGTAGTATTGCTATTATTGTATCTGTTCAAAGAGTGATTGTTGTTATAATAAATTGCTGCGCCTACCTTGCCTTCATGTTATTGTCATGGTGTTTATTCGATCTTAGTTAAATGGGGTTGCTGGTTTGATCGTTATTGCATGCGTATTGCGTCTATACCATAGTTGGAAAACTCAGACTCGCCGCGGACTCGGCAGCCCAAAAATATGACTCGGACTCGGGACTCGGGACGGACTCGGGAAAAGACTCGGCAAGGACTCGACAAAAAAAAAAAACCGTAGTTTTACAAAAAAAACAAGAACAAATTAATGCATTTAGAGAATATAAGAGCTTAATTTGATTATCAAACACTCATAATTCAAAGATTACACATGTCATATGATCATCAAACACTCAATAATTGAAATTTAATCATTCATAGTCATCAAATACTCATAGTTTCACTTTCAATGTATAACATCATAAGTTTATAAATGTTTACATATAATCATGTCAAAAAGAGGAAAACATTAACAACCACATATAATCTACATCTTCCTCTTTCCCCTCCCAATGGTACTCAATTTTGGAGGCCTAGAACTAGAAGGTGCCCGTGTTGTAGTATGCAAACGAGGACTAGGAGATCGAGCAGGGGAAAAATGATATTCAAATGTGTCTTCGTTGTCCTCCATGGCATCCAATCTTGCTGCTTCTTCTTCTTCTGCTGCTGCTCTCTCTAATTCAGCAATATCCTCATCAGTAAGTAAGACATCAGCCTCATCATTTTGTTCATTAATAGTCCATTCACCATATGGATCAATGTCATCCAAGTCGATGGACTCGTGTGACCCTCCACCTTCCTAGTTCGAAGGCGAAGGTTGTACCAAACAAAAACTAAATCATTTAGGCGCTGCTGAGTCAACCTATTTCTTTTCTTTGTGTGAATGTTTTCAAATAAACTCCAATTGCGTTCACACCCAGAAGCACTGCATGGCTGCGACAAGACACGTATGGCTAGCTTTTGAAGATTTGGTGTGCTAGCACCATAGTTCTCCCACCATAGATCTACAAAAACATGTTTAAAAAATATAAGTATTAAGAAATAAGAATAAAGTAAAAATCTATATGTAAGAATCAAGTTTCTAATTTCAATTTTTACCTGGTTGTTGTTTTCCTCTCCTTTCAATTGCTTGTTGGGAGGAAAAGAGTCTCCCCTCTGCACCCTTGTAGACCTTGAATAGATAAAAGAAAAAGTAAATCAAATATAGAAAATTCATAGATAGTCAAGGCTCAACATTGCAAATTCATAAATAAGATGTAACAAATCTCACCTCCAACTCATCAAGCACCTTATTTCTCAGCTCACTATCAGGCACCATCCTATCAATGCAAGTGACAACACCGTCCATGACCTCCTCATCCGCCTTAAATGAGTCCGAGAAGTAGAACTTCGGATTCAAGAAGTAGGCAAAGGCATGAATCGGCTGGTGGAGTTGGTTTGTCCATCTCCGATCAATGATGCGCCATATGATTTCATATTTTTTTTTGTTGCCGCCATAGTAATGTGATATGGCCTCTTTGGCCCTATCCATGGCCTCATAGATGAAACCCATTGGCATGCCATCTCCATCCACCATATGAAGAACCCTCACCAAAGGCTCTGTCACCTAAAAAAATGAAAACAAATGTTAAATTATAACAAAATTAACCCCTCAAAAAATAAAAAACAGCAAATAGATTATCATGTATAATTTTTTTTGTGTGATTGCTACTTACCCCCATCAGCTCCTCTCCATTTTTGATGAATGTCTCATCAAAAACTATGGTAACAATCCTCTCCCCTTCAGCTCTACTGGAAAATGAGGACTCCTTCCAAGCATCGGACACAAACATTTGCTTGAGATGACCAATGGCACCAAGAATGCTTTGCAATGTGAGGAAGTGGCTAGCAAATCGTGTCACTCCAGGTCGCACAAGGTCCTTGCCATTTGTGAATTTCCTCATCAAAGAAAGCACCCAAGTATGGTTGTAGATAAATTTTGTAACACTTTTTGCATCTTCAACCACTCTTTTGACCCATGAAATCTTCCCAATATCCTCTAACAATAGGTCCAAGCAATGTGCAGCACATGGAGACCATGCAATTGTGGGATACCTCTCCATAAGTAGCCTACCTGCAGCTACATATGCAGCTGCGTTGTCCGTGATAATTTGGACAACATTATCAACTCCAACCTCCTGGACCACCCCATCCAATAGACTGCATAAAGTCTCAGCATTTTTAACTTCATGGGAGGCATCTATTGATTTTAGGAACACCAATCCACCATTTGAGGCCACTAAAAAGTTCAAGAGAGTTCTATTCCGTCCATCTGTCCACCCATCAGATAAAATGCTGCAACCTTTTCTTCGCCAAAATTTCTTTTGCTCATCAACTACAAGCCGTGTATTCTTTACGGATTCCTCTAGCAATGGCCCACTCAAATCTTTAGCTGATGGGGTCTTAAACCCCTTTCCTGCAACTGTAAGGGCGTTCACTAGACCTTCCCAATATGGGCTGCTTGCAACATTGAAAGGTAGATTATTGTAGTACCAAAAGTTTGCAGCAGCCATCCTAGCTTCATGATGCTTTTCCTTATTCCAACCGGTACCTTCAAGTGAAGGTTGTGCTCCTGGAACATTACGTGGAATAAAATAATTTGGTCCTGATGAAGGACCGTGGCCAGCACTAGCAGTAGAATAGGAACCCTTAGGACTCTCACCAAAAGATGAATGTGGAGCACGAACACTTGGACTTGCAGCAGTAGCACCATGAGGCATAGTTGGTGTAGAAGGGGATCCACTCATCATTGATGCTAAGGCATTCTTTGTTTTTTGTCTTTCATCTTTTTTTAGCTCATAGTCAGCAAAAAGGGCCTTTATCTCTCTAATAATCTCAGGAGTAGTTTTAGGGCATCCCTCCAGATTTTGCCCAGGTATCCTTGCAAGGTGGTATTTTAACCTGTTTATTCCTCCTGTCATCCATTTTTGACATTTAGTACATGTCACTTCACCTTTTTTGATTCCTGGTATTCCATACTTCCATGCAGGGTCTTTTCTCATTCCCTTTGGATTTGAAGACGACATTGCTGTTTCAAGTTCAACGTGGAAAAAAAAAATCAGCAAGGGTTTGCAAAAAAATCAGCAAAAAAATGTGATTCAAAGTTTCATTTATTTGCAAAAAAAAAGAATGCAAAACCAAGCTAGAAATAATAGGAATTAGGCTATAATGGCTATTAAGGAAAATAGAAAAAAAATTTGGCAGCATATCCCCTTATTTTTCTTGATTTTTTTAAATTTTGAAAGCAAAAAAACAAAAAAAAAGAAATGTTAGATCACTTACCTGGCTCTATTTTGATCTTTTTAGCTCCTCCTCCTGCCTTCTTTCAAGCTAAAACCAATTTGCAGACCTTAAAAACACCAATCTTCAAGTTAGAAATAACAAAAAATTAAAAAAATGTATGGGTTTTAACCCAGTTTGACGCCCCAGCCGCGGACGAGAGTCCTGGGTCGGGGACTCCTGAGTCCGACCTCTGGACTCGGCCGAGTCCAGAGGTCGGACTCGGGAGTCCCGACCCAGGACTCGTCTGGACTCGATTCCCAAGTCCGTGGCGAGTCGACTCGGCTCAGCCACGGACTCCCGAGTCCGCCGAGTCCGCGGCGAGTCCTGAAGAGTCCGCCAACTCTGGTCTATACAATATACTCTCCCAGTTGCTTACCTTGTGTTTTGTTTATCATGAGCCTATTCAGAGGAGCAAATAGTTGTGCCTACCTTGCCTTCATGTTGTGAAACTGTACTTAAAGCTTATTGTTTGATGTGTGTGATAGTAGACTTATTCAGCCAAGCAGATAGTTGCGCCTACCTTGCCTTCATGTTGTGAAGTTGTACCAGGTTTACCGTTTATTTGTTTGTTTTAATAAACTTCTTCCTGGATTAGCAAATAGTTGCGCCTCCCTTGCCTTCATGTTGTTAGCCCGCACCTGAAGTTTATCGTATAATACATTCCTGCTCCATTTCCTCATGCTCTATTTCTTGAGGAAACTAGATAGATTTAAAGAAGTTAGCTTAGTTGTAGTTAGATGATCTGCGAAACCAGAAAATTCTTAGCTGCAACGTTCTAGGTTTTCTTAACCTTGTGCCTCTACCAGCTGAGAACAAAAAGATAGGACATTAGTTTAGTTTTCTATTTCATGCATTCCAGCACAACGAGGGAGCTTCCCCTCTTAATTTGAAGAGCACTCATTACGTAGTGTGCATAACTGTACGTACAAACTCACACTCCAGAAGTGTTAGTTCTTATGCCAACAAGTTCAAATGCTGAACAACTCTTTTCTAATTCCTAATAATCTTTCTAAGTTTTCCTACACCCATCTCCACTTGTATGCATTTCGTCAAACAGTTTGTAGGCCAGCTGTTCTGCGTTTGTTTATCACTTGATTTGAAAGGGAATTGTAAATAGTTCTTATAACAGAAATTTTCCAGACTTGCACATGACTAACAATATTATTAATGCAAAATATTATGGCTAGATTTTGTCACAAATAATTTCTTTATAATTATCTGTATTGCTGTTGCAAAAAGTAGTACACAGAAATTATTTAACAACAATAAACCTCAATAATAACACTCAGAAATTATACAAAATAATATTTGCTGGCCTGTCAATGCTCCAACTCTCCTTAACAGCAATTTTCAATGCACTCAAAATACTCCCTACAATGGTACACCAGCCGTTTTACATGCTCTTATTCCTTTAATGCAGATGCAGCAATTTTGGTGGGCCCACACACTGATGCACTGGAAACAAAAAAGGTTTTAAGCCTTCCAAAACATTTCTATCAACCCTTCCATTTGTATGGTGAAAGATCCCCTATGGATTTTTGCCCTAATTTTTTCCCAAATCCTCCACATAAAATGTAACAAACAATTTGCATGCAAACTGATTTCTATTTATCCATCAGATTATACTGCAAATAATCTAACATCAGGCTGAAATAAAGATCTGAAATTAAATATGATATTTCCTTAAAATCTTCAATGAAAAATACAACAAAATATGAATTTAAAGCACACAGTGAGACACTTGAGTAATATCTCCAACAGACAATGGGTTTCCGTCCACTGCCTACAAGCTTGACAGTTTTCGTCCTCAAACCTGCTGAAAGCCAAAGCTTCCTAGAATTCTCCAAGAGAAAATAATAAACAAGTATAAACCAAGCATGCTGAAAGTGAGCCCTTGCAATACTTTTTATAAGCTTCTCATAAGAGCTCATTCACACTTTTAACCAATGTGGGATAAAACATAAACTTCCTTTTTGCCTTTTTGATGTCTCATGTATTTTAAAATAAGGAGCCCATTTTACTATTCATTTTTCCCACTTAACATTAGACTCACATTAATAAAGTCAAATAATTGGATTTAACTTTATAATTTAAATTTTATTAATGCGGAGACGAATTAACCCAATGGAACTGAAATCATCTGATGATAATAACCAACTTTCCATTGAAAAGGCACTCTCACTGGAGTTCACAACCCACTTGATGAATTACTATTAATAGCATTAATGACTTACTAAAATAGTAAGTATACCAAAACTACGTTCAGACACCCCAGATTGATCTGCAATGAAAATTGCCTAGGCCAAAAATCCTCAAGATTCCTTGAAAGTCCCAGTTAGCCTACAAAACCAAAGAAACGACAACATCAGACGATGCGAGCTAGAAAAGGGGACATTACAATCCTCCTTTCCCGAGATTGTTTGCCCTCAACCAAACATCAATCAACCCATTGCTCCACGTTGATAAAAACACCATACACCACAAACTGTGAAGCAACATCATGCACATGCACCAATACTCCCCAGTGAACCTAGACCAGAACCTTGACGCACATAAAGGATCCCTCAACATACTAGAGAGTGTCCAACGACCTAGATCCCACTACTGTGAAAAACACCCTTAGACTTCCATTGCTCAAATCTGATCTCCACTTCACCATCCTATAGATAGTGAAGCAACCCAATGAGACCCGTCCAATACATAGTGCCATACTTGTCGCTGCCCAAATCCCAAAAATACTGAACCTCACATCCATCTGTCACAAGGAAGCAAGAATATCTGGAAGCACCTCTACGCAACATCTCACCCCATCCTCTGCCAAACTCCCATGGATGTGATAACTAACCAAGCCATCATGCCCACTGCTACAACAACCTCCCAAAGGTCCTATCTCCCATTGAAGCCCCGAAGTGGCAAACTCCGTCAAATACACACTAGCATGATGGTAAACCATCCTTTGATCCTGCAAGTAATCCCCTGCAAACAACCGAGTCGAGTACTTGTAGCCTCTAGTCTCATCCTCTAAATATGGTAACTTTGAACACAGAAATGATTTACTTCCCTCGACTGCACAATGAGAATCATGATGCATACAAGGATTTTGCATCAAATACAAATCATGTACAGGTGGATCAAAGGCAAAACTGTAAGTACTCCTCACCGTGTACACACTGTTAAACTCCTTCGTGAGCCCTGTTTGGAATCCTAATGCATTGGAATGATCCCAAACACTGCGATTATCGCTCAACCCTAAACTAGTATTAGGAGTGTGATCGGCTTCCAACTTGAAGAGTAGATTATCATAGAGCAATCCACCATCAAACTCAAATAATGGATTATTCACAAACTGCACAATCACTCCATGCTGATCTAAATCATCCATCTCTGAATCCCTGGAACCATAGTTGGAAGACTCGCCCCAACAAAAAACTCGCCAAGCAAAAAATTGGAGAGTTTTTTAAAACTCGACAAAAACTCGAGAACTCAAAAAAATTGCTTAAATTTCATTAGAAACCCTTTTTTTTGTAAAGCGAAGTTTTTTCGAAAAACTTGGAAAAACTCGTCCAAGCGAGTTAAACTCAAAGAGTTTTCTGCGAGTTTGCCAACTATGCCTAGAACAACAGATCGAATTGTACTCCTGAATTGGCTAAACAAACTGTCAATCATAATCAACTGCATGGGATGAAATGACTAATTTGCTTCCAAGGGAGGGAAACAAATCAACATAAGAATCAATCTCCCAACTAGATGATACTTTGCATATCTCCTGTGAAGAAGATGGAGTATAGTCGTGAGTTTTCACACAACTCTTTGGTGAATCGACTACAATGTCACAAGAGCTATCAATAATCTACCCTACATCACCTATCATGGGACTAACCTCAGGAGAACCGGGTGCAACATGTGGTTCCCTGCAACTCTCAACCAATACACTCATCCCATCTGTATCGACTGCACCTGTAATCGTGATGGATGTAACCACATCCTCAACCTACTCACAACCAAAATCCGTGGATACATGCTCCTCACCAATTGCTGCCATGGAAACCTAAACTATATCTAAAGACGGTGAAGATGTGCCAAACTCACTCCACGGTAAGCTCCTCTATCCATGACTATGACTCCTAAAGGGCCAACTGGGCACTCTTCAACGAGTCCATAGTCACCTCAAGCTCATGAGTGAGCTCATCAACCTCCTCTTTTTTTCCCTTCAATGCCTTATGACAGATGCAATCCAATTCGAGAAGATAATATCTGTCCGCAAGTAGCTATAGGTAATTTTGCTTTATTATTCCAATTGCTTCTCGAAGTGCATGAACCTCTACAAGGGAAAGACCACTATCTTTGTGCTCATCTGTAACGGAAGTACTCCAACCATTAAGGGCCAACATCTGACGAGCAACATCAAATTGCTCTATGGCAGTAGCAATAATTATGTCATTTACCTTACGTTGCCCTACCAAATGATGAGGACCCTGGAACTTATCACTCCCATACAAGTTCCTTGGTTTAGAATTTGCACTATGATATGAGGTTGAATCATCATTGTTCACTAACTGATAAGCAGCATCATGAGTGCTATCAACTTCACTCACAATATCATCAATGGTACTGCTGCTATGTACTTCAAAGGATGGCTCAACTGGCAGGGTAGAAGTTGTTGTTTTGACAAGATCTTCACACACTTCTGCTACCAAAACAACTGCATGTCCATCCAGATCATGATCCTGGGATTCATTGCCATTAAATAGATTTTCTGATTGGTTTTCTATGGTCTGATTTGAAAAATCAGACTCGTGGTGGCATAAATCCTTCTCACACAATGATTATTAATACTCAAACCTTGAATATCTGCCTTATGATCACCCAAAGAATCCACACCATTTATATCCAAATCACTAATATGATCTGTGTTAGCTTCTAAAGTAGAAGCCTCTTGCAAGGATGATGTAGACAAATCATTTCCCAAGGCTGTCCTAATGTCTCCTTGAGTCAAATCAGCATGTCTATCAAATACATCATATAAAGTTTTGCATACCTCATCTAAACTTGAAGACACCAAATCATTCTCATGAAGGGTTGTAACAACCATATGTGAAGATACTCTATCCATTCCATGTACGAACAATTCATGAGCTATAGTGTGATATTCATTCTTTGCATGCTCAGTCTTGTGGCAAAGTTTCAGGTGTATGTCCATGTAGTCCTTGAAAGGAAGATTATTCTTAACATATTGAGGAAGAATGCTATACTCCTAAAACATGCTAATCACCACCGCTTCTTTGTCTTGTGGTGTTGGACCTTTGCTAGAAGATCATGAGGATGATCCTTTGGAAAGTCCAAACTTTGAAAGTGAATCATTTAAACGCTGCAAACTACATATGACCTTGTATTGTGTGTGTTCAATTTCTTTCCATGCCTGTTTATTGCTAAACAATTTTGCCATGATGACCTTTTTCGCTATATATATTTCAGCCTGTAGTATCCCCTAATAAATCTGACCCTGTTTTGCTGATTTAAACTTCAAGGAATATCGTCAAACACTTGAGCTGCCATTGTGTATTTGCTGGTATCTGATTTTTGTTTTGTGTTTTCCTTCTATGATGCATTAACTAACTTGCCAACAAAAAGATATGTGCTAATGCAATGTTTTCCTGATTTCTTAAGATCATATGATGCATGTAATGAAGTGCAACTAATCAAATGCATAGCTGCAGTAAGTTGGCATTTTAGCAAACACTTGTTATACCACCTCCAACTGCACTGGTATTGACTGAAATAACTGAAAATGTGCATCTACAGCATTATGGCATTCTATCAAACACTTGTCAAGCATTCTCAGTGACTGCAAATGAATTGCAACTGAGCAAAAATGCACCTATAGTAACTTAGTCATTTTTGCAAACATTTCCATGACGAACTCCAATCTCCTCATATTTGCTATTGTGAAATTCAACTATTACAATGCTGGCTGCCCTGATGAATAGTGCAAATGAAGACTATCTCTGCCCAAATTACAATGCTAAAATATGTAGCTTGGATTCTAGTATATGCCAGAATTACACCAATATATTTCACTGTGATGACAGTGATCTACCCAGCAACAAAAATGAAATACAAATGACATGGAAATGCAAGACTAGGACTGAATTGAAGTTGAAATGCAATAAATGATGTAAACATACAACTTCAGCAGCACGGAATTTCTACAAACAATTGGCAAGCAACCTCCGCCTCATGTAAATGCAATCTATTACCATGCCAAACAATTCAAATGCTGTTTTCCCTTATATTGGAATGATTTACAACAGATTACAAAGCAACTGAAAGGCAGCAATCAAATGACTTCAAATACAGTCCTGATTTCAATGCAAATGCAAGACTTATAATGATGAAGATCAATGGTTTTATTTTCTGATGCAAATTGTATAATGTTAAGAACCTGGAAATATATGTGCCCAGCTGCTGAGAATTCCTCCACAAATCAAACTATATCTGGTGTAGAGTTGTTGCTCCCAACAAGCAAAATGAACTACAAATTTCTTTGAGTATTTATTTGTTCCTCAATGCTGTGCACTGAGAATGAAACACGATTTTGAAAGAAAACTGATTTTTAAAGATTTCCTCAATTGATTTTCCCAGAGCCACGACTTCTCTCTAAACAAATCGATCTTCAAACTGAACTTGAGCTAGTAAGCTTAAGCTCGTAAATATATGGCGGCTTCCTTGACAAATACGATTTGTCGTATTTCTGATGCCTCCTGAATGTTCTTGTCTTTCCTGTGGCATGACCATTCAAATGACGACTTCTCTCTTTATTCTGATGTTGCCTTGTCTTCTTCTAATTGCTCCCGACTCCTTGGCAATTTGCATCCTGACTTTATGAAAAATTCGATTTGTCTCTATGTGTTTTTTCTGCTTCCTTCGATTTATCCGATGACGGCTATATGTGGTGGCAACAACATAAACTCCCAACAATAAGAGAATCGAATGTCCCTTGCTGACCTAGCCTTTTCTTTGTCTCACTCTCCACCTTTAAAAATATATTATCGTGCCTTTACTTCTACTTGAAATGATCTGTCTAAAGCTTTTGTCCTTTCTGAAGATAAAATTCGATACTCCAAGCAACTCCCATAAAGTGAAAGACGTTTCTTCTTATTATCTGCTTTTCATTTAGGAGCCAAGCAGCTCCCGACAGGTCACCTTTCTTTCTTCTGCCTTTGTCATTTTTGATACCTATACATAAAAGACGTCCTCAAATGGTAAAATCGAATTTCCCAATTACTTCAGACTGTGGTTCCTTATAATAGCGTCTGAAATATGATTATTCTTTATCTATAATTTGGCCTTCTGCACTTTGTCTTTTTCTCTTGATGCCTTCAGACCTATCAAAGCCCTTTGACTTTGTCTATATTCAAAATCGTGATTTCTCAATCGACTCTTCCCAGGCATAAAGTCGATACACTAGATATTGAAAATAACTCTGACTCATAATACAACAAGAATGATCAACACATTGATAATATCGATTCGTCATACACTGCAGTAATAATCTACCAAATAAAATCGATTTCTTGAAGATGTTCAATAATAATCTGCAAAACTGTCTGTCACTCGTAAAAAACCTCAGAGGCTGGGCAGGATTTTCAACTCTGATACCACTGAAAGATCCCATATGGTTTTTTGCCCTATTTTTTTCCCAAATCTTCCACAAAATATGTAACAAATAATTTGCATGCAAATTGATTTCTATTTATCCACCAGATTATAATGAAAATCATCTAACATCAGGTTGAAATAAAGATCTAAAATTAAATATGAATATTTCTTTAAAATCTTCAGTGGAAAATACAACAGAATATGAATTTGAACCACAAAGTGAGACACCTGAGTAATATCTCCAACAGACAATGGGTTTCCGTCCACTGCCTCCAAGCTCGAGGGTTTACGTCCTCAAACCTGTTGAAAGCCAAAGCTTCCCAGAATTCTCCAAAAGAAAATAATAAACAAGTATAAACCAAACATGCTGAAAGTGAGCCCTTGCAACACTAGAATAAAGTTTCCAACGGTCACTCTATCCTCTCTTGATCAAAATCTCCTACATGCTAAGATTCTGAAAGATCATGCATTCAACTCCAAGGTTCCTTTATGCAATGGATGTAGTTTGTAATGTCCCCAATTTAGCCCTATGCTCTTTTTGAGGTTTTAGCCTATTTTCGGAAACTCGTAGGCTAAGCAGAATGAAAAATTAGGGTTTCTTATTTTTTAGGAGGTTTCAGATGCAATTTTGAGGGCTTGCATGCAAGAGTTTTTGATGCATGTCTGGTGGAGCTTTCTGGGTTTTTGGAGAGCTTCAGGATGAGGTAACATGCATGTTAAGAATATGACATGCAATTCTGGCAGGTACTTTGCATGCAGGAATGGTTTTTGGGTTTTTTTGGGTTTTTAGAGAGCTTCAGAATGGTGTGTCATGTTGGCTTCCTGGTTTGTATTCAGAAGGCATTTGGAAACACTTACTATTTAAGTAAGTCATGATTACTGCTCAGTTGATGTTTAGATGAAACTTTGCAAACTTACTATTTATAGCAATTTGCTATTTTTGGTAAGTCTATTTATAACAGTATCATTCTAGCAACAGTTCAATCATCTGCAGTCCACATTTCTATTTTGGGCAGTGAGGCTATTCAGTTTGCCTTTCTAATGGTTTTGAAGTATACTTACTATTTTGAGCATTTGTTATTTTTAGTAAGTCCTTTTGTGGCAGTGGCATCATAATCAGCTTGCCAGTTATCAGTTTGCTATTTTTAGCAGTTCATCAGTTGCAGTTTGAGCATTGCACTTGGCTACCTGTCATGTCCCCGAAATAACAAAACCATAAAGACCAAGTTTTAAAATACAAATCAATTAATAAATAAAATAAATAGCAATATTAATATTAAATATAAAATAAATGTGTATCATATCAATATAAAAATATATAAATATGAAATAACAAATATAATAATAATATATAGGCAAATTATTGTTATTACATCCTAGTATTAAATAACTTAGTATCAAAAATAATAATAAATAAATATTATAATCATTACACATCAAAGATTGTAATACATTAGAATAAAATAATAATAAGATATTAGCAAATTGTTTTATTATTATACTTTAATGTTAAAATATGTTCTGTAAAATATCAAAATAAAATAATAAAATAAATAGAAATCTGAAATATCATAATTATTAGTAATAATATATTATTTTTAAAATAGATATTATTGTGATAATAAAGGCAGCAATTAAATCTAACAAAGGGATGTATTTTATGAAAAGTCACCTCTTTCATCAAACAATACATTCCCCCCATGAGTCACCTACCTTGAATGGTATAAATAGAAGGAAGGAAAATAAGGAAGGGGGAAAAAAATATGGAGAAATAGGATTTGCAATTTAGAACAGTAGCAACAATTATTGTTATGCATTGGAATATAGAGCCATTTAATATATATATTATTTAATAGGTATGCAAGTATATATACATAGATATAGATAAATTTTATGATAAATAATATGCAATGAATAAAAAATATATATGAATAAGGAAAGAATAATTATATAAATATATATATATATATATATATATAATATGAATACGAATGGATATAAGTAAAAGCATAATTATATATATGTATATAAAGTATATATACATGTATAAATACATATACATGATTATGCAATAATGATACTTATAAGTAATGATGACTCTTTAATATAAACATAAGTAGATTATGAATTGTCCTCATCCTATGATCAATTTAGCAAAAGGTTGAAGGAAGCGAGTAAGGAAACATGGATAGATATAGCAACTCAGGTGATGTACTCACTTAGCAATAATATTTAGCATATTTTGAATATAAGAAATAGATATTTCTAATTTGATTATTGGTGTAACACTTCTTTAGTATTATCATGATGATAATGATGCTAATATTAACTTAAAGAATTAGTAATAAATGCAAATGTATTTGATTGCTAAAAGATTGTCTTCTCTGTGTTTGTAAGCCTACTAGGGTGGAAGGGCCTGAGACAGGTGGTGCCTAAAAACCCCACTTAACAATCCGCTACGGCCATGGAAGGGTGGTAGGCCTAGAACCCCTTATAAGCTCCGCTGGCTTCCCCCCAGTAGGTTGAGTGTCTTTCGAGGTGATGGCACATGTAGAGAAAGCAAGCACAAGTGTTTCCTCTAAGCACGCCACTCGGAGACGTTCATATCGCTCGAGGCCAAGGGGTGGGTTGTCCTGATAGGACGCTTGTGCTCTTGGGCATAGATGGATAGCTTTGGGTGGCTCTACCCATGCCACTCCTCATATGTCTTTATTATTGATTTGTGATTATATTTATATTTGGATATCTAAATATTAATGCTAACAAATATATGTACATGTGGAAATATTAAATGTAGACTTCAATCCAAGATTACTTAGTCAAAGAGAACATTCATTTGAAAAAGAAGAAACCCTAAACCTGATCAACAAGTGAATTCTAGGGCAAAGTCGGGTAAGGGTCATTAGACTACCTCCTTGAACTAAGTTTCATACTTAGTCAATTTTATGTTTTGCAGTTGTACCCCTTGCCTAGTCAATGAACTTTAAGTTGTTTTTAAAATGGGGTCATGAAGGGGGATACCTCATTAATGCACTTTAATATTTTATTAAAGTTTTTATTACTCCTCTAAATGGGATGACTTGGGAGAAATATGAAGAGTTTTAAATATTTCAAAAAGAAATGCTTTTGAAATGGACGCCTCTTGGAGAAGTTGAAGAGTTTCTTGTTTGGAGGTTACAATTGATTCATCTCCTCTATTGAAACTTATTTATTGATGCTTTGCTCATTCATTCGGATCTAGGAAAATTTGAAAGCAAAAGTTATGCTGTTGGTTTGAAATCCATATCCTGGCTAAAAAAAAGCTTAGCATTTTGCAATCCATCATTTGGGCCTGAAAGTATGGCTTCCTAGGTGGGTCTTTGAGATTGTACTTCACACAGGAGTGCAGATGGAGCTTTATTTCTGATGTATTTGATAGGTTGTTGTTGTATAACCTGTTATTGAGTTGCTGATTTGTTCATGGCTGAAGCGAATTTTTGTTCGTAGCTTCGCCATCGAATTTTGTATCGTTCTAGGTATTGGCCCATGCTGTTCCACTATGGAGGGCACCCCTTTCTACAAGTTTGCAAATTTTATCATTGAGTTTCTGATTTATGAGAGAAGGTCGACCCTTCCTGGAGGCCGTACCTTTCTTCTTGATTGTCTTGGGAATCATGCCAACTGTTTCTCTCTGTTTTGGGCTCATTTTCTCAATGGAGGTTGGACACCTCGCTCTTAACTGTTCATTGGCTGTGGTTTGAGAGCTTTCCGAGTTGAATTGAAGAAGATACGTCCTGTTGTGACCTTTTCACACATCACCCCATTCAGATGGGGACCCCCTATTTTTGCTCCATTCTGGTCTTTTGGCTTTGGTTTTGTGTGTCTCTCTCTCTGATCGTTCTATCCTTCCGAGGATGTCCCGTCATTTGACCTAGGTTAAAATTATGGCTAAGTCTGTGAAATTAGGGTTTCCATTCTTCAAGCTTGTTTAAGGTCGAATAAGGTTATCAAAGTGAAATCTAAGCATAGCAGTACAATAAGAAGGCTCATGGCAGAGTCCCACTAAATTTTCACTAAGTTTTAACAACTTACTATTTATAGTAAGTACTCAATTTGGGACATTTTTATCAAGATTTTGGAATTCTGACTACTTCAACACATCCAGGTAACTTCAAGGTACCTGCACATAAAATTTTAATAGATTCTGACAACTTGCTATTTTTAGCAATTACAGCTTCAAAAGCCATTTTCAGGGTTTGCACGTATGCTTTTCAAATGCATGTCTGGAGAATATATCTGGGTTTTTCGAGACCTTCGCAGGGATATGACATGTAACTCAAGATGATGACTTTCAACAGTTCAACCTTCAGGGGCTATTTTTGGGGTTTGCATATAGGATTTTCCAGAGCATGTTAGGGTATTCTATCTGGGTTTTTCAAGACCTTCGCGGTGATGCAACATGAAAACAAGATAGACCATGTTTCAAAGACTTACTATTTTTAGCCAGTGCCCGCATGTTGACCAGTTTTCTGGGTTTTTCTAGGTTTTTTGAGATCCCACGAGCAATTTGACATGCAAACTCATCCGACATCAGATTGATCACTTTTCAGGCGCTTACTATAAATAACAAGTTCACTCCAACAGCTCCCGACACTTTAGTTTAGCAAACATAACGACATACAACAAAAATAAAGTCAAACAGAAACCGTTCAGGGCACATGCAAGTCAAATTAGGCTTTCCACTGTTATGCCTAAAAATAGGGGGTAAAATACAAGAGTTGTCAGAATAAAGTACCCCATCATGATCAACATCTTCCAGGCTGCCTACGGGCAAAATTTGAACGAAATCAA
>VCHN02000014.1:170777234-170850379 GCA_007115665.2 Sequoiadendron giganteum | reverse complement strand
AAACATAATTTTTGATAATTCTGACTTGATCAGTGTGATCGTGAAGGCAATTAATCCTATCAGAATTATTTTCAATCATTTCCGGGAAGGTCCTATTTTTTAGGGTTTCCATAAAAATAGGGGTATAAAACCCTAATTTTCGTTTTTTCAAAATTTTAACCATAGGTTCCTTGACAAAAACCCACAAGGATTTCATATTTGGTTTGACCTAAAACATACTTTAGATGGCATTTTTACGTTGTTTAGCTCAATTTAAGCAGAATGCCAAAAATTTCATTTTGGGTATAACATAGGCTCCGTCTGGTGACCATGTCGGATACCTACGGCATAGGAGAACCGAGAATCTGAAGTTTCGTAGACCAGTACTTTTATTAGTTGGGTAACGGGGTCAGGACTTATTTCCTATTTCACATAAGAACTTGAAGTTCACCTTCATTATTGGGGCTCACCTATTTATTCACCTAAAACAAGACTACCTAAAAGAAATCACCTAAAACACGACAATACTTTACAGAACGGGGAAAAACATAACAACATAACGATAAAGCGAAAAATTTATCTACAATATACTCACCCCATCCCCGAAGGAATGAAATGTTTCAAGTACTGCCCGCTGTAGGGCAGTGGAAAGAGCCTCCCGTCTGAATGTGAGAGAATGTAAGAATTCTCTCCTGCAACATCATGTATCAGGAACGGGCCCAACCAAAGGGAGTCAAATTTTCCGTGCATTCCTTTTGGTTCGTGTCTCTTGTCCCACAACAGGACTCTATCTCCAATCTCAAAGTCTCGTTGCCGAGCCTTCTTGTCGAAGATCTTCTTCACTCTTTGTTGGTGCTGAGTGATTTTATCAACAACTTCCACCCTCTCTTCTTGCAGTTGTGTCAGACACAAGATGCGCTTTTGGATTGGATCCTTGAACTCTTCATCTTCTATTGCAGATGCCAGTTGTAAAGCTGACAACTCCAAAGTGATGGGTAGCATCGCTTCGGTGCCGTATAGGATAATGAAGGGGGAAGTGCCGATAGCTCTCTTGGGTGTGATCCTATCAGCCCAAAGAGCGTCGTATAACTTGATGTGCCAAGACCGTTGATTGGTTTCAACCATCTTGCGCACGATCGGGACTATGTTCTTATTGGATGATTCGGCTTGTCCGTTGCCTTGTGGATAGTAATCTGAAGAATGGGACAGTGTGATGCCGTAGTCAAAACAGAATTCTACTAACTCCTCTGATGAGAAGCTTGTAGCATTGTCGGTCACGATCTTTCTTGGTACTCCGAAGCGTGGGATGATGTTTTCTTTGAGGAATGTGCACACAACTTCGGAAGTAGCATTCTTCGTAGGCACGGCTTCAACCCATTTGGTAAAATAATCCGTTGCCGTAAGGACATAGACATGCCCCTTACTGGAATGTGGGTTTAGCGGACCTATGAAGTCGATACCCCATTGCTGGAATGGGGCATCTATTATTACTGGCCTCAATGGAATGGCTGCTAGCTTGATTTTGCCAACAAAATGTTGGCACTGTTGACATTGTCGCACCCATTCATATGCGTCACGGAACAGAGTTGGCCAAAAGAACTGTGCTCGCAGAATTTTGAATGCTGTGACCCTTGATGAAAAGTGGCCACCGCATGCTTCGTTGTGAAATGTTTCCAACAATCGCCGTTGTTGGTCTCTACTGACGCAAAGCAGGAATGTTCCATCAAGTCCACGCTTGTATAGAACATTGCCTCGCAACACATAGTTTTGTGCTCTTAACCTCAGGGTTCTTTTCTGCTGCTTGTCCAAGTGGTTTGGACATTCTCCATAGGTTGCGTAATACCATAGTTCTGAGTACCACTCCTCGGCAGAATCAACCAACAAGACCATTGGAAGGTCTTCTTCAGTTTCTGTTCCTATTACGCCATCAGCCGCCTGATACTTTAGATCACCGTCTTCCGCCATGAGCTGGCATAGACCTCTCCCGCGGATGAGTTTGGTCGGCTTGATATCTAAGTCATATTCCTGGACCTTGGCGATCCAGTTGCCTCTTTTAGTCCCCATCTCCTGCTGAGTTAGGATACTTTTGACTGCAGGATCGGTGACATAGACTGTGGTGCGAGCATTTAAGATGTAGAATCTAAAATTTTTTACAGCTCTCACGACAGCATAGGCGTTCTTTTCAATCTGGGAGTAACGGGATTCGCTGTCTTTGAAACTACTGCTCATAAAAGCAATTGGCGATTCCGACTCTTCATTCAGCTTCTGGGTTAGTATGGCAGAAAGAGTGTACTCTGACGCGTAACAATAAAGAATGAATTCCTTACTGAAATCGGGCCGAACCAGCACTGGTGCCTTACTGATGGCTTCTTTAATCTTGACGAACGCCTTTTTTCCTTTGTCGGTCCATTTGAAGGCGGCCGTCTTCTTCATCATTGCTGATATATCCTTGGTCAGCTCTGAAAAGTCAGGTACAAATCTTCGAATGAAGTTTATCTTTCCGAAGAAAGAGTGCACCTGAGTAGTATTGGTTGGGAGAGATAGGTTCTTGATAGAATCCACCCGATCAGGATCGATTCGAGTTCCTTCTTTGGAGACGATATGGCCTAGTAACTTGCCTTCCGTCACCGCAAAGATAGACTTTTTGGATTCAAGGATATGTGGTGATACCTACATCTCTCGAACACTTTCACTAAGTGTTGAAAATGATCTTGCCGCTTCCGTGAGAAAGCAGTAAGGTCGTCAAGGTAGACGACTATCACTTTGTTCTTTAGATCTCCAAACGCCAAGTCCATGGCTCGCTGAAAGGTGGCACCGGCGTTGATGAGGCCAAAGGGCATCCTCTCATAGGCGAACGTTCCCCACGGGGTGGTGAATGCTGTCTTGATTTGATCCTCCTTAGCCACCGCAATTTGATTGTACCCGGAAAAGCCATCAAGTAATGATAACATCTCCGATCCGGTAACCGTCTGCAAGGTATGCTCCATGATAGGTAAAGGATAATTGTCCTTTAATGACGATTGGTTCAGGTTCCTGAAGTCAACACAAATCCGAATTTCTCTGTTCTTTTTGCGCACAGGAACAATATTGGACACCCAGGTAGAATGATGGATTGGAAATATGATCTTGGCGTCCACCATCTTCTGTACCTCCGCGTAGATTGTATCTTGAACACGCGGGTTGTAGTGCCTCTGCTTTTGCCTAAAAGGCTTGATATCTGACTTGAGTGGAATTGTATGAGACAATTCCTTTGGCGTGAAGACTTTTAGATCTTGATAAGTCCATGCAAAGACATCCTTGTATTGTCTGAAAAGGGAGACAAAGTTGTTGCTTTCCTCCACAGTGCAACCTTTTCCCAAGTTGACAAGCCGAGGCTTACCTTCGGTGCCAATGTTGATTTGACTATACTCAGCGGATGTTTTGCTAGCTGAATCTCTTTGATTTTGCACGCGTCTATCATGCTTGTCAAATATATCCTCCAAGGATACTAGGCCCTTGGGGATGTTGTTACCTCTTAGCTGGATGACGCCGGATTCCGTTGCTTCAGAATCTTCTGCTATGGATTCTTTGAAAGGAGAGGTACTTCCTTCGAAGAATAGTTCTTTGTAATTGTCCCCCATGCAGAGGAACTCCTTGATGTCATCATCATCATCAAAGACCTGCCAATTTTCACAATTGGCGGGGACAGATGGCCTGTATACGAGCTCAATAGCGAAGGCATTCTGACGGAAATCAGAATGAGGCATGAAGAGTGCAGCGGATACCGCAAGGGCATCTGCTTTGCTATTTTTCTCGCGTGGAATGTACTTGATGTTGAATGCTTCGA
Source organism: Sequoiadendron giganteum (assembly GCA_007115665.2). Lineage (NCBI taxonomy): Eukaryota > Viridiplantae > Streptophyta > Pinopsida > Cupressales > Cupressaceae > Sequoiadendron > Sequoiadendron giganteum. Next base: position 170,846,574 of record VCHN02000014.1, on the reverse strand, counting down.
ACCAATCAATAGCATTCCACACCCTTTGTCGGTAAGCCTGAAGGCAGCCTTTTCTGACTTGATAGCGGTCTCTGACCTGTTGTACGATCAGCTCTGCGTCACCTTCAGCTTGAAGGTATTTTATACCCATATCCCTTGCATTCTTGAGGCCTAGTATAAGCGCTTCATATTCTGCAGTGTTGTTTGTGTTATCGAACTGCAAGCGATAAGCAAATGGATATAAAACTCCTTCAGGAGAGGAAATGACAACTCCCGCTCCTGAGCCTGCTGCTGAGCAACTTCCATCGAATTGCATTGTCCACATCTTTGATCTTTCATTTGATGTATTCGTGGCAAATGCAACCCTCTTTTCTTCTTCGGTTACTTCAGTCAGCATGGCATATGTGCCCGGACCCGTACTTTGATGTAGCACTTGTGCTTGGGGATCCGGAGATTTCACCACTGTGAATTTTGACTTAGCCTCTGGTTCCAACTTGAAACTACCTTTCTTTAGTGGAATGGTCGCATATGACCAATCCATTTGAATCTCGCCTCCGAGATCTTTGCAAAAACTTCGGCTTAGTAACATTCCATAACCGATTGGAATGTCAGCTATGAGGATGGTCATCATGATCTTCTTCTCTGGGCAGGACGCTAGTCTTACTTGTGCGTCTTTCAATTGGCCGACTAACGGCACCGGTTTTGATTCAAGTGAATAACACTTATCGTGAGTTTCGGTGCATGATAGTCCCAATGAGTTCATGATTTGCAAAGGCATGACGTTGTCCGATGCTCCAGAGTCGATGATGCAGTTGTTGAGCTTATAACCTCCCATATACAAAGATATGTAGAAGGGTTTTGGCTTTTCTTCCGCTGATACGGTAGATGCTAGCAACGTAGGCTGGATGATGGCCTGCTTTTGTACTACTTTGAGAATCCGATCGATTTGATCGGGATGATCCTGGAGATACTCCAGCTGAGAGATTTGTACCTTCGTCTTCATCATAGACGTCACAATGTCAAAGTTCGTCGAAGACGGATCTTGAGGGTTTTGTGTGACGTTCTCTTGTGTAGACTTGGGATTAGAAGTGGAAGCTTCTTTTCCCTTTTCATTTGACTTCCGTCTGTCTTCTTCTTCTTTCTGTGCTTTGAAATGTTGAGCGCGAGTGAATACAGGCGTTGACATGCTTTCATGGTTGACAGCAAGAGAGTATTGACGGTAATCTTCTTCTTCTTGATTTTCGGGTTCGCTATGAAAGTATCCCGTTGCGGAGTCGCCATCGAAGTTGTCCGTTTGTGGTGAGACAACATTCGCATTTGAAGGTACTGAATTTGAGCTTGGAACTCGATCTCCGGCATATCCCATGATCTGGTCTAGCCTTTGATTCTCAGGACATGTGGATCCGGTATGTTCGTCTGTATCATGGAAACAGCAGAACATATTAGATTTCTCGGCTTCTGCTCCTCTTTGTGAAGGTCCTTGATTTCGAGGTTTGTAGTTGTTGTTGTTGTTGAAAGGTTGGAAATTATTTCTCTTTGGCTGGTACTGCTGCTGAGGCTGGTACTGCTGCTGAGGTTGGTACTGTTGCTGAGGTTGGTACTGTTGTGGTGTGGGCAGTACCTGCTGCCCTTGATTGGGTGACTGTCTTTTCAGAATAGTCACCTCATTTGCTACCTTCTGTAGCAATGGGTCTGCTGATGCTTGGTCCAGTGGTCTGATAGCATCTCCCTTCATCTTTCCCGTGGTCATCATGTGATCCTCGATCTCGATAGCTTTTTTTTTTTTTTTTTGTAAGTCATCTTCGTGACTTCCTTTGATGAAAAAGGCTATCTCTGAGGGTAGGGCGTTGACGAAGCTGCTCATCAGGATCTCTTCTGATGGGTTGAGCGTGTGAGAAAGACGTGTAGCTAGGCGATTAAACCTTGCTACGAACTCTCTCATCGGTTCTGTAGGCTCCATCTTAGCGTGAGATAAACGGGCAAATAACTGGTGACTATCTTCGGCAGGTTTGAACCTTGCTAAGAATTTGTCACTCATGTCCTCCCAGTTTCTGATTGCTCCAGCTGGTAAGTGATGGAACCAATCGGAAGCATTTGCTTCAAGAGTTTCGACAAAGAGTCGAACGGCGATATCTTCATGTGGCACGGACAGAACGGAGCAAGCCGCTGTGAACGCTGATAGATGCTCGTCGGGGTGTTTAGCCCCGTCACCGAAAAATCTTGGAAAGTGCTTTCACGATCCCTTTGGAAGGTCATGATTGCCTTGTAAGGCCAAGGGGCCAATGTTATTACCCCATGGCAAAGGTGCTTGGCGCCTCACGGGTCTTGCATTACGGCCATTGCCGAATAGGTTATATCCGTTGTTGTAGTTGCCGTTACCGTTACCGTTGCCATTGCCATTGCCATCATTGTCGTCATTGCCGTTGTTACGGCCATTGTTACGACCATTGTTACGACCATTGCCGTTGTTGCCAATGCCGTTGTTATGGGTATTGTCATCATGGAGACGGTTGTCTGCCATTGCTTGAGCTGGAGGTTCTTGCTGGTGTTCTTCTAGGAAGTGTTCAGGAGCCTCTTCAAAGACTTGCTCAATATCGAATGCTTCTCCGATGTCTTCTTGAAAACGGGGATTATTTCTCCTCCGCACGTATACTTGGTGAGCCAGGATGCTTACTGCCACGCGGGTGGTGGTAACACTGGTCTCTCAGCTGCAAGGTCAGCCTTTCTTTCTTCCTCGTCCAGAGTAATAGCTGCGGCTCTCCACTGAGCTGGTGATGTATTCTTTTCAAAGATGAAAGTACGCAAGCTACTGATGATGTCCGTCTGCTCTCCTTCAATGAATGTAAGATCTGGTTGGAGAGTTGCTGGAGCAAGATCAGGTTGTTCAACTGGTGCCCAAGGACGCCAGATGCCCATTTCGTGTCATTAAAGCGTTAAGCTTTTCTTGAAGTTTTATGCCTCGTTGCCCCACGGTGGGCGCCAGAAAACTGTTGGGGTTTCAATTAGCACCTCTGGAGTGCTTATTGGAAACGGACAGCTATTGCAAGTGTGTTAGTACATGCTCTTCGGATTATAGAGAGGAAGATCTCTCTTTGCTGATTTTATACTGTAAAAAAGGGGTGTACTAAGATTTCCTATCTTTTTTACTCAGCGGTAGGACACAAGGGTGCATAAACCAATGCGCCGTAGCTAAGCTTTTTCTCTGGTTTCCGCAGATCTTAACTACGACTAACTAAGCTTCTAAACTATCCTACCTCCTCAAGAAAAACAGAGCATGAGGGCATAGGAGCGAAATGGTATGGTTGGATCACTTGAATCCTCCGTCTCAATGGAATATGGCCGAGGCTCTGAACCTTCGGATATATACCAAGATAGGGCTCGATACAAGCAAACACTCGTTACGGTAAACTGGATCTGAGACTTGCCAAGGAGGAGGAACCCCTATCCGAGGTATAGGCTTGGAAGCAGCTCACTGGAAACAACAAGGGACGATGGCCTTTCTAACAGGATTCCCGAGGAGGTGACGACACCTGTCCAAAGTCTAGGCTGCAAGAAAGATCATTAAACAACATCAAACGATAATGATTGATGACAAAATATCCAAGGAGGCGACGACACCTGTCCAAGGAGGAGATTGAAACAATGCACTATTTAAAAACAAGACTTTGAATAACTCAAATAATTAGATCAATCAAGCTTGCACCATCTGATTTATTTCTTTAAGATTCTTCAAAGAATTACAAAGGTCGGGACAGCAAAGGCACGAAATCATGCACAATTGCGATCAACCAACGAACTCTCATCCAAGAGTGAACAGATATAAACAAGCGAACTCTGGCAACAGTGGCGCAGCAATTTTGCTAGCAAATAAAGGTTAAACAAATAAAGAACCTAAGGCTCTTATTTATAGGAACTCAAAGGAGTAGGCAACCCTAAAATCTCCTTGAGTTAACAAACAGTTCTTGCCAATCAGCAAGATATTATTCTATGTCTAAATGTAGGTGAGCAAACAGTTAACTGGAAATCTACTTCAGTTAACTGAAACTAAACAAAAGTCAAACTGGAAGTCTACCTCAGTTGACTGACACCTAACTAAAAGTGAACTTATGTTACAAATGTGTCTCCAAATAGACATCCACCTTTTGAGGAGATCTGAGATCCACAAATCGTGGGAGTCAAATAGACATCCTAGATTAGTGGGATCTGACATGCATGATCTGTGGAGATCTGGAGTCAACTTGGAAAGGGGCATCAAGTTGACTTCAGTCATCATTAATGCTATTTGGAGGGTAGGACGTCCTCCCTTGGTGCTTTACACCTCTTCACCACTGGTCAACAAAGTCTCTATCCAGTCATTGACCTCTTCGGCCTCCGGGCAATTAATGCTCTTCAAGATGACCATGTGGCGTCTAAGCATTTCTTCACCCGTCGTAAGCTGCTGATGATAGGTTATGCATTGGGCAGCTGCTTCATCTAACTGGACAGACATGGCTGCAATTTTGGCTAATTTGCAGCCATTGGGATCTTCAAGGAATGAAGATCGGATGACATCCTGGAATCGTGTCTGCACGGTTTCAAGTTCCACATATTCTCCTCCTTCCCGCTGATATTCTAACTCCGGGAAGGATATTACCAACGTTCTTGCGAAGTTGATAATATTGGCGACGAAGCGTCTATAGTCAATCAGCTCCACAGAGTTGGCATCATAGGCTCTCACCTTGTATGCCACCTGTTCTTTCCACTCAAAGAGATGGTGTTTATTTTCTGTGGTCGTAACTGATTCATATGCTTGTTGCAAATCAGCAACTGTCACCTCCTCTCTCGGCCTCTCTTGAGCTGCCTTTATATCTGACTTCTGGATTTCTGATCGAAGTCCATGTGCTCTGTCTCTCAGCTGATATGCTTCTGTCAACACACACCGCCCTTTGACAACAAACTCATCCACTTGACGCCTCAAGTGTTTACCGTATGTAATCAACTGATGATGGTTCCTTTCAGCTGGGAGATCCAACAGTCCTTGAGGCAAAGCCGAGGAGTTTGGAGTGTCATGTATCAAACTAGAAATGTACAACTTTAGCTGACGGATTTCAGCCTTCAAGGCTGCTTTGTCTTGTCCATCTTTTGTCATCCTTTCTTTGACACTCGCCGAGGCAATTCCAAGAAGGTCTGCCTCCACCTGTCGAGTGGTCTTTCCAAGGTTCACCTTTGAAAGCGTGAAATCCTCAACCCTCACATTATGTATATCTTTGTCTTCAGGTGGGGCAGCAGTCTCTATGATGACCTCGTTCTCTGCATTCTTTTCTACATGTGTCTGCTTCTTCAACTTCTTTACCGGCATGTCTTGTGGGACATGATGGAATTCAGAGAAGTCAAGCTGATATGAAGGCCTCTCCCTCTTTCTCCCAAGCGAGCTTTCCAGCCAGATAGAATCTCGGCTAGCATCGCTGGGAGGAGGAACATAGGTCCCCTGAATGCTAGAAGAACGAGACTGTGCCGTGGCAATGTCTCGTGGTGGCGAGTCCAAATCAATAGGACTTTGTGACCTCTGTGATGGTGGTGAAGCTGGTGGCTCTGTTTCTATCACTGGCACCGCTTCTGCTACAACTTCTTCTACAATGGTTTCCGCCTCTACAGCGATTATTTCAATCACTGGTTCTTGTGTAGTTGCAGCGGTCTCAACTGTCTCAGGCAAATTGGTGGCTGTCTCCACCTGTACCTCTTGCCGGCTTGTGCTGGCAATTCCTTTTCTCCCCCATGTGCTTCCTGACATCCGCATTCCTTCTGGAGGAAAGCTCATCTTCTTCTGTCTGGGTTTCCTCCTAGACGTGGAAGGTAGTGTAGACTGAACCGCTGGCGGCTCTGATCGGGGAAGTACTACCTTCCTTGTCCTTTTACTGTCCAGGTAGAGTTGACTGTGTCGAACTACTCTACCCGTTCTTTCCTCAATAGACGTACTCTCTTTCGCGTACCAGTCTACCTTGCCGAGTGGTTGTGAATCTACTAGACCCGTGAAGAAGGAAGAAAGAATAACTTCTCCTTCGTCTTCAGATAAGCCCTCGATGTCTTCTGACATGAATTCTGCAATCTGTGAGAGCTTGAATCTGCTATGGTTCCTTCTTCTCACTTCGAACTCATCTTCGCAGTTGACCCAAAAATCTTCCATGAAAGGTTCATGTGATGATCTTTGCTCAAGGTGAGCTGCGAAGATGCCTCTGGGGTCATAGGATGGCCTCCTGTCGATGAGGTACTTGAGATTAAATCTCACTATTTCTTGGCTTATCAACCTTGCATCAGCTGCTGTTCTGCATCTGTAGAGTCCCATCTGAAGAGGAAAGTTCACTGCAGCCTTTTTCTTTACGCGAAGGTAAGAGTGAACATCGGCCAATTGCCTCAGGAATTCCATGAACACTACCCTATCTGAGGGGTAACGTGGCATCATGGCGGGGTGGCCATTATAGCCATACACGCGTATGTAGGTGAAAGTGGGGAATTGTATGAACCAATCCGCCCAGTCCACCATTGCTGCCTTAGCTGCTGGTGAAATACGCACGTGCATCTCATGGTCTAGCTCGTGCACGGTGTGCATAGTAAAAAGGTCATTTATTCTTTTGAAATGTCTTTCCGCTAGAGTGAACTCCAAGCGAGGAAAGTATTCTTGTACCTTTTGCACACCCAGGGTTCCCACAGTGTTTAATGTTCTGAAATCGCCTTGGAAGGCTATCAGGTAGACCAGGTATGAACACATGTGGAAACGGTGCTCTTCTAGAAATCCGGTGAATTGTTGGTGGAGTGTGTCACTGATCAGGGAGGCCCAGTCGTAACGTTCTTTTCTGCTGATTATCTTGCCAATAATGTAGAACATCCACGGCTGGAAGGATTTTCCCTCCTCTTGTCCAGTGACTCTGCTGAGTAGGGTGATTAGCACTCCGTACTCGTCTTTGAATTCTCCTCTACCAACTACTCTGGGCAAACTGTTCCTCTTTGTTTTCAGCCAATGTTCAGCCATTATAAGCGAACACTTGTCTTTTGAAGCCTCGAATGCCTTTTCGCATTCTGTCACTGATATGACCTTCTTGGTAGGGCATGGTGGGATTGCAAAACAAGTCTCTATGTCTACTGGCTTCAAGCTGCAAATCACCCTCCCGTCAACTGACAGGATCTCTCTTGTAGTCGGGTTGTAATGCTTAATGCAAGCAATTACAAGCTCGATGCTTTGTAAGGTGATTGGAATAGATGCTGCTTGAAACAAACCGGATTCTTCGATGTTCTGCAATGTGATTTGATTCATGCCCTCCAAGTCTTCAGAACTGACCTCTGGATTTTTCTGCCATAAGTCTGTATCAGTCGTTTTCAGGTAATCATGGTATAAGACTGTTTTGGTCTTGTATTGTACCTGAGAGTACTGCATTCTGAAAACCTTGAATATTGACTGGGCACTTGACCCTGTTCTGACACTTTTCTGGAAATGCTAAAAATAGCCTCGCCGGGGGTAGTTTTTACGAAAAAATCTGAGACATGGGTTTTGTTAAGAATGATTTTCTAAACAGACCCAGATCGTCAGAAATTCGAAAAAACGAGTTTTTCTTTGACATGCAAGAGCCCTTCGGTGGCAGAGGCAGCAAGGGCACCAGAAAGTGATTTTTCTCGAAAAAATCTAACACATGGGTTTTGTTCGTGCTTCAGAGCCAAACAAACCCAGTTTGTCCGTTTTTCAATATTATGACTTTTTCCGGAAACCCTAAAAAATAGGGGCAGCAGGGCTACTTTTTCTGAAAAAATCTACCATGTGGGTTTTGTTGAAAAAGCTGTGCTGATCATACCCAGTTGGTCAGATCTGTGAAAATCTGTCGTTTCCTGTGACATGCAAAGAAATATAGACAGAAGTAGAGGAAATAGACAGAAGATGGATTGGAAGTTATAAACTGCCACTTGTAATAATCTGTCTCTGGAAACAATCTTGGGAGAAGAATGCTTTTACTGCCAATTATCTTCAAAAATATTGAAGATCCGTTCAAAACCCCTGCCAGATCTTGAAAACTTGTTCTTGGGAGCTACTTGATGTTTTATCCTTCAACCTGCAAAAAAGAATAATGAGGAAAAGGGACGCCTAGCATGAATATAAAGCAATTAGGGTTAAGATCCACAAAGTATGGAAGATAACTCATCATTCAGTCCTGATTTGGAGTTCTAAAAGATGATTTCCACTGATTGTGGAGTGTTTTTCTCTTTTTTGGCTCCAAATTTGCTAACTCAAGTCAACATTTCTGTTTGACTTTCCTTTAGGCGTCCAACCTTGAGTTTGATCTTTTTTGCTTATTTTGCAAGCTGAAGTGCTCCTGTTTGATCTTCGATTCAGGTTGCTCAGTTGATCTCGAGCAATATCTGACAGTTCTGTTGTTGAGGCAGGATCAATGTGACTAGATATGCCTGGGAGAGGTTAGCTCAGAAAACTGAGTTTAGGCCTCCAGAAAGAAGGGCGCCTTTTCTTGAAAGGGGCGCTTTTGACAATGCCTTAGTCAATTTTCACTGACTCGTTCTTCGTTTTGACCTTTTCAGACCCTCTTTGCTTTGATCTGACGTTCCCGATGTTTGATGAATCAGATGATTCTGCTTGATGATGTGTCGGGTAGCTGGTTCAGTCTTGTTCACGATGCCTGACTTTGCAGTGGCAGCTGGCAAGTTTTGGGCCTCCAAACTAAAGGGCGCCCCTGGCCAGCAGGGGCGCTTTTAGCTTTTGCTTGGTTTCATCTTGGTTGTGGACTGCCAGCCTTTGACCTTCTTCATCAGTCGATTGATTTGTCGGAAGTTCTTGCTGATAGTCTCGCTGACGAGATAGGTCATAGCTGAGAAGGTCGTCTTGGGAGGTAGTGAAGATTCGGCTGAATCTGGACACCTTTAGGAAAGGGCGCCTTTCCTTGAGAGGGGCGCTTTTAGCCATGCCTTAGCCATTTTCTGGCTTATCTTTCCAGTTTTTCAAATTTGGCTTTTTCTGCTTGATCTCGTCTCGTGATCGTCTGGTGTGTCTTGTGGACTTGCTGTTAGATTGATCACGTAGCCGGGAGGAAGCTGGAAAGATATCATGTATAAAGCTACAGCTCTTGGATTCATCTGATGTCTGCAACTGAGGGGCGCCCCTGGCCAGCAGGGGCGCTTTTACCTTGAAGCTTTCAGATTTGGCACTTCTGTCGTCAATGGATCCTCCATACTTCGCTGACGGTTGGTCAATGATTGCTGAATCAGATAATCTTGCTGATTGTTTCGTTGTCGAGCTAGTATGAAAGTGAAGAGGATGACTGTTTTGACACTGCCAGATGATTTGATTTGCCCTCTAAGGTTCAAGGGCGCCTTTCTTCAAGAGGGGCGCTTTTAACCACTGTAGACTATGTTTTGCCTTGGTAGACAAAACGTGCACCTTCCAGACTTAGCCAAATTTTGGCCTTTTCCGTTTTGAGAATCTCCTTCGTTGAACGTCATCATTTTTATCTTTTTTCGCCATGGTTTCTTCGTTGAAGCTTTTGAGGTTTAGCTTTCAGCACCTGGTACTGGCCAATCTGCCATTAATGGCTGCGGAGCTCCTAACTTTGTTCCTGAAAAATAGAAATAGACCCACCAGAGTAAAACATATTTTTTGATAATTCTGACTTGATCAGTGTGATCGTGAAGGCAATTAAGCCTATCAGAATTATTTTCAATCATTTCCGGGAAGGTCCTATTTTTTAGGGTTTCCATAAAAATAGGGGTGTAAAACCCTAATTTTCGTTTTTTCAAAATTTTAACCATAGGTTCCTTGACAGAAACCCACAAGGATTTCATATTTGGTTTGACCTAAAACATACTTTAGATGGCATTTTTACGTTGTTTAGCTCAATTTAAGCAGAATGCCAAAAATTTCATTTTGGGTATAACAACATCTAAACCTAGAAAGCATCTAACGGAAAGTGCCAACTGGTGACATTTGTTTTCCTCCTTCTTCAAAGAATGGATAAGAATAGAAAGAAAGCGTGAGATAAGAATGGAAAGAAAGCTTGGAAAAAGCTTCTAGAAGATTGCCGCTTTAAATCTCTCTCACATCCGCCAAAAAGCAGGAAACTGCCTCTTTATCAGGAGTGTTAATACTATCTTTAGCTGTATTCCGCTTTTCTAAGATCTTCTCCTTTTTTGCGATCAAACTTAGTGAATTTTTGACATCATCAGCTTCTTTATGAACTCTGTTCTTGAAAAACATCGCTGCCTCAAAAGATGACCCACTGATTGATAACTTGGCGGCTCTGCAACTTTATGCATTTGACACTTCTCTTGATTCTCCCACGAAAGAGTTTTACACAACTTTTTCTGACGCTTGTCCTTTCGCTCATAGCACTCTCTTTGCACGTTCTTCAACTGAGATGATGATGTTTTATGTCCATGATGACACTGCAAAACACTTCCCAACACATCCGTTCAAATAATCATGATGCAACACCTTTTTGGCTCTGAATTCAATAGGAGAGTACTCTATGCTAAAAAACATGAAGATTGACTGTAAACTCGACTATGCTCTGACAAGCTCAGCACAAACCCTAAAAATAACTAGCTGATTTTCCTCGTCCAACGGATGAATATTTTGGAATTTTTTCTGAGATATGGGTTATGTTTAGAATTTCGTTACAAGCAAACCCAGATCATCCGTTTTTGAAAATCTTGAATGAAGATTGAAAAAGCAGCAAACCCTAGTTTTCTCCGAAAAAGCACAAAAAAGATGGCATCTGGGTATTGTTCATGAGCACATTTTGGATGAACCCATTTGGTTAGATTTTGAAAACCTTGAAGTTTCACTGAAAAAACAACCTCTTGAAGTTTCTCTGAAAAAGCTGTGATGTGGGTTTTGTCCAGAAGAATATTTAAGATAGACCTAGAAGATTGGAAGTTGTAAAATTTGAAGTTTTCTCTGACATGCAAGATAAAAAGTAACTGCTGCAACCTTGAGAAAATTGTTCAAAAATTATCCAGAAGATAGAACCAGTATAAACCAGCTCGCTGAAAATTGAAAACAATGGCCTCCTTCTTCAAAGATTTGATGTTCTGGATGGAAAAGTGTGGAAAAGCAAGCCTTCTTGAGTGCTGATCTGAAAATACTATGAAAAACCAGCAAGTTGATGTTCTTGAATGTTGAAAATAAGGGTTCGGAGTTGCTGCTCTATTTCTCCTTGAAGATACCTGTAAGAAAATGATGAAAAATAAAGCACAAAAGTGCTTTAAATATGCTTTTCCTTAGAAAACAACTTTCTTTTGCACTAATTCCTCAAAACCCTAATTCAAGATTGTGCAATGAACTTAGACTTTGGTCTTCAACTTCAATTTTTGAAGTTTCCAAAAATTTGACTAAGGCATGAGAAGTTGGGCACCTTTTTTGAGGTATGCCATCCTTTTTTCCAGACTTAGCCAACTTTTCACCGTTTCCAACTTCTGCTGATTTTTCAACCCTGTTTCAGCTCTGTCTCCTGGTTTCCAGATTGATTTCGCGAACGAGCTGAACATTCCATTACGGAGCCTGATCGAATCTGACGACATGATTTTGGAGACGTCGTCTGCTAAAAACTTCATTTGTCCCTCTAAAATGTCAAGTGCCTATCCTTGATAAGGGTGTCCATTTTCTCCAGAGTTAGCCAATTTCATGATCTTCAACTTTATGCTTGTCTTCTGACCTTCAGATGAATCCACGATTCCGGGCATTGCTTTGATCAGAATGACTAGCTGACGGATTCACTGGATAGCTGAGATGATTCTGGAAGGGGTCCTCTGGATAACTCATCTCTGGAAATTGATTTCTGGTGGCTCAAAACCCTAGGCGCCCTTCTTGAAGTATGGCGCCCATGGCTTTCAGAGATAGTTTTTATTTCGAGTTTTTCACTGTTGCTTCCAACTCTCTCTTCTCACTTTTCCTCCTCTGTTCGCCTGGCGATATTTGATGACTGCCTCCTCTGACAGATGTGCTGATGGTTGCGTTGGATAGCTAGATCCAGTTTGACGAAGTCATGTTGGAGAAGTCTTTTGCAAATTCTATCATTTGACTTCTCAAAATCTTGGGCGCCCTTCTTCTCCAATTCATGTCTACTAGTGTTAGAATATTTTCATTTCTTTTCACTTCAGAGTTCTAAACACCTCTCATCATGGCCCCTGTTTGCTCTGACTTTGCCGGAAACTGAGTGATCTGACGAGCTGACGAAGACATCCGCTGCGAAGCTGACGAGAATTCGAATAAGGTTGCCTGGGAGAGCCAATCTTGACTTCATCATCTGACATTCCAAAAAGATGGGCGCCCTTCTTCTCCAGGGGCGCCCATGTTGAGCATACTTAGAAACTTTTATGCAAATTTCAAAATCCTTCCTCGTTTGACGTGCCTTCTTTGTCTTTGACTGTCGGAATGAAAAAATTTCTAAGGCATGAAGGTTTGGGCGCCCTTCTTGACTGGAGGCGCCTGGATTCACCAAAGTTAGCCAAATTTATCATTTTTCAACTTTTCCATCTTTTTCTCACCTTTCTCCATTTCTCGTGCACGTTTATCGTTGACAGCTTTTGCTTGATGCTTGAACATCTGATTCTGACACCTGGCAGCCGACTGACCTCCATTGATAACCTTGATTCTCTAGAAGAAGCTTCTGAAAAAGCAGAATAGACCCACTAGGGCAAAACTGATCTTTTTGTGATTCTAACTGCACCAGCCTGATGAGGAAGTATTTTAAGCCAATCAAAATCAGTCTTAACCCTAACAGCCAAACTTTCTATTTTTAGAAAATTTTACAAGTATCCATTTCATAAGAAACCCAGAAAAACCCAGAAAAAGTTTCTATTTTTAGAAAATTGCTAAAAATAGAAATTTTCCTAAAATTTAGGGATGAAAAACTGAAATCTGGGTATTGTTGATTTGGTCACTTTGGGCCGACCCAGATTGTTAGATTTTGAAAATTATTAGGTTTTGACCCCCATGCAAAACATGCAAATCCCAATTTTGACCTTTTTGACAGATTTGATAGTATCTTGACTAATTTTTTCAAAATGCCTAAGTGTAGCGAAAATTTTAATTTGGGGTACAACACAACCCAAAACAACTAAATCTTGGCCTTCAAATTGAAGGGCACCCCTGAGCTACAGGGGCGCAAATTTGCTCTAGTCTTGATGTTTTTCTCCATTTCGCAGTCTGCAGTGATGGTGTTGGCTGCTGAGTTTTCCACGTAGAAGCATTACTGCTGTGATGTGTGTGTATGACTGTATTTCACCATTTTCACATGTACGGACATTGTAAAGTTGATTTGAACGTTGATTGCGCAAGTGTCTCCCACGTTACAAAGTGAAAGTGTTTCCAGACTTGGAATATTTTTTGCTCTTTTCGCCATTTGAAAATCCCCTTAGCCGAGAAGCATCTTTTTCAACACCTTTCATCACAAAATGTTCTTCTTTGAGTTTTAGGCTTAGATTTTGACATCTGGTATTGGCCAACTGCCATTGACGACCTCAGAGGTCCTAACTTTTCTCTTGAAAAAGTGAAAAATACCCACCAGGCTTAAACTGACTTTTAACTGAAACCGACTTCACCACTATGATCGTGATGCAAAATAAGCTAATCAAAATTAATTTCAGCCAATTCTGACAAGTTTCTATATTTAGGGTTTTTTGACCTAAACATAGGGTCTGGAAACCCTAATTTTCAAAATATTCAAATTTTGCCAATATCTTCCTAACATCACATTGACCAAAAGCCCATACTTGATTTGCCCAAAACCTGAGTTTTGACCTCATTTTTACAAGGTTTAGACCATTTTAAGCAAAATGCCGTAATGAAGCAAATTTTTTGGTTTGGGTACATGTCTGAGAGCAAAGACCAAATACTGTGATTGCAAGCAACATTAATCATGTGCTGATTGGGTATCGAACAACGGCTTCAATTTCACCATTTTTCCTAACGCTCATCCATAAAATGGAGGGTTGAGTTTTACTTGGATCCCATACCTTGTATTCATTACCAAGCATACTCACACACGACAACATGGCTTCTGTTAACACTCAAAGTGTCCACACTATCTTCATTCCTTTCAATGGTGTCTTCATAAGTTTCATCTACTCCTTCATCCAACATTGAAAGCTCCTCAATAATTGCTTATCCATGAAGTGTATCAAGCTGAAAACTGTATTCATCATCTATTTCATCAGCTATCTCATGGCTGCAAACTGCATCTTCATATGAAAATTGATCCTGAAAATTCAAAAATTCATTTTCAGGATATGGAGTCAAATCTCTATCATCATCAACCATATCGGTAGAATTAGAAGTATTTCATTCTCCATCACAAAAAGAGGATTATCAAATGTAAATACTAAATACAACATCCCACTCAAAAAAAGATTATCAGTAAGCTGAAAGGAATTTCTATTTACTTGATCATCTTGCTATTCCAACTTGAAAGTTTTCTCTAATTCAGAATCACTATTAAGCTCATCAATCCCATCTATTGTTAGCTTGTTTTTCCCAACAGTTACCTCATTTTCCTGCTTCTTAATTTGATTTGCAGCAGCGATCTGAAAATTTACTTAATGCAATAACATTTTTAATTTCTCTTCAATATCATGGCTCTCAATTTCAGCCACATCCTCATGGCATAATTCACTTGCTAGGCTATGTTCAGTATGTAATTCGTCCACCGTCTTAATTTATTTTTCAACCACTTGTTCTTCATATGTCAAGTTACTTTTCCCGTTTGAATGTTTTGTTTTAAGCTCCTCATTATTCATGAATGGCTTCAACTTCCTCTGACATTTTTTGAAAACTTTTGTAAACCAATATATATGCAGCTGTAATAATAACCTGTTTTTGCTTCAAAATAGCCAATAACATAGATATAATGGGCTGAGAAATAACATCACTTTCATCCATAACCAAAGTCGCAATTGTTTGCATGGCTGCCATAACATTATCAGTATGATATTTTTTGATTGTGGCAAGGAAATGGTGAAACATTTGGTAAATGAAATTATCTAATCCCAAGTCTAACATGATGTTTCCCAATCTGAGTTTTGCAAATGTTTCAAGTATGAACACCTTCGTAGAAAAATGAAAATATTTAACATCATCCAAATCTTGGAAACTATCCACTAGCAATTTGACTACCTTTTTCATTGTTTCGTCATCATAAGGTACTTGAGGAGCTAATATTCTCATGACCCTAGTCAAACAAGCAGCAACTAGCAATCTTATCTCTTCATCGGTATGCCTTGACCACCTATGTTGACTCAAAGATGTCACGGTGGGAATAATAGCTAATTGCAACAATTTTGAAGGTGACTGCTCAACAAGGATCAAACATTCCTCTACTTTTTTCAATGTGACTAAAGCATCATTCTTCAATTGAGATAGCTTACTACCTGAATTGTAAAGCATTCTTGCTAACCATTCTCTATCTCCGACTGCCATGCTTCAATTGAACTCAATTCTAAGTTACCCAACAGGTTGAAAAGACTTTATGCTTATCACCAATGAACTAAGCTGAAATTTAATGTAGGAATCCATAGGATAGTTGGAAGAGCTGAGCTTTGATATCAATGTAATAACCTGCCTTGTTAAGTATAAATTTTTTCTATTTCTACCAACTCTAATGTTCAGGCATAAATACATATAAACCAAAAGTGCAAATGATAAAAATTTACTCTCAGAATAAAACATTCCACACTTTCTTGTACAAACACAGTAACTGGTAGAAATTAATTATTAATTCTGGCTTGAAATAATAGCCCAACATCAAGTATGTCTGAACAACCCATATATATAGAATGCTTAGCTACGAATTACCAATATAATCAATTCTTCAAATGCTGCTCTTCAACACTTCAGAAACTTCATTAAATTATCATGTTAAGCACCAGCATAGCCCCTGAAGTGAGATTGTCAACCACCAAAGATGATATTCTCCGTGAGAAAAGAATCCTGTGCTATGAACACCGTCCACTAGCTACAACTTGTTCCAATTCAAGTTTGAAAACTAGCCTCCTCAAAAATGAGCTCCTCTATTCCTTTATTCTTTTTCCTTACGTAACTGCCTTGTCTTCTTGAATTCTCCTTTATTCCCATTTTCACTTTTAGTTTTATCTTTTTGAGAATTCACTTTTTAAAAGTAACTTAATTAATTTAACTTTTCATAACTTAAGTTACTTTTTCACATTATTAATTCAAGTTGTCTTTTTTAAATTTAACCTTATGACAATTTAAATTAATAATTCATTCCGACTCAAAAATTAGGGACATTACAGTCTGCCTTTCTCAAATATTGCTTGTTCTCAAGCAATGTCAGCAAAACCTCAAAACCACTTGAATCAGCAAAGATTCCAAGATCCCAAACCAATCTCTGGAAGTGACTACAAAATTGCTGCTGCTCCACTCTGATAAAAATCAACAGCTGATCAAACCAAATTTGAGCTCGGCACACCTGTGATCCTACAAAACTATCAACCTTTGCCCCAAAACTGAAATACCTCTGAATTATGATTGAAAATTATGCCATACTTTGCTGCCATACCATCATCAAATACTGAAAATTGATCTGCTTGCTAGACAAATATGTGAAAATCAGATTTTCAATGTTAGAACAACAGCTATGATAAAGGAAACTTCGTATATGCATGGGTTTTGAGAGCCAAAATCGGGTTGAAGAGTCTTTCCAAATATCAAAGCTATCATCACCATTAAGCCTCCATTGGTAAAAACTCCACCTATTGTCTGAGAGCAAAGACCAAACCATGTGATTGCAAGCAACATTAATCATGTGCTGTGTAAGAACCCTTGTTCTCCCACAATGAAATTTTTGCACTACTGATGTGTTTGAGTAATTTTTTGCCTTGCTCAAATGTTTGTGGTTTCAAAGTTTTTGCTTGTTTTGGGTTTAGTGAGATAAATGCTAGGATATAAAGAAATGCATGCAATATATACCAATTGCAAAATAAAGAAATGCTCAATAATGAAACAACATACTTAAATCTGATTATACAAGTTGCAAATACAATGTATACTCAAATCAGATTATTATTCCTTTGACAAATACAATTAAAGCATACCCGTGAGCCAAGGACAACAACCTGTAATTCTGATATAAACTGGTTTGCAACCAGAATGCTAATAAATTTGATCATCCAGCCTATGAATCAACAAAATCTCGCTTAAGGAATGATACTCAGGGAATAGATGCATAAGGTGTCTCAAATAAAGGAGATATCAGCCCAACAAACCAAACACTTCCTTCAAGAATGCCCCATGTGGCTGGTAAATAACATGTACAGCTGGCCTAGGTCACACAGAATGGCTCAACAATGAAGCAACAACCAATAAATGGTCTCTTAATTCCCACGTGACAGATATCAATGATGTTAACAACAAATAAAAGATTCTTCAATGAATGCTCCTTCAATATTCTGAAAAATGCTCACAAACCCTTGAGTTCTTTTGTTGATAATCACTAAATGATGCACCGATACTGTAGCAATTATTGTTCACGGGTACTGTTCACGCCGCTGTAGCAGCTAACAACTTCAGATCTGCAAATGATTAACCTTTGAAACCCTTGTGAAACTTGTTGTATTCTCCTCCAATATGCATAACTTTGACTGCTAGTTACAACCAACTCAAAGAGCAACCTTCAAAAGATATTTCACCGCCTCAAGAAGCTGTCACAATGAAGATACTTCGTCCTCCAAAGCCTCAAATTCTAAAACCCTAGGTTTCCTCTTCTCCAAGAGAAGAGCTCTCTAAACATTTTTCAATTTTGTCAAATCATCAAATGATACCTTTTTTCATTTCTTTTGGTGCCTTTTATACTCATCTCCAAAAGGGGGTCGATTTCTCTCGAGGCCTTTTAGAATTTAAAATATCATTAAAATGATTTCTTTTAATTCACCTTTATAACTCCTTAAGTGGGCGCCCAAATCCAAGATGAATAAATATTGATTTTGTTACACCCCGAATTGTAAGCTACTACGTAATAGTATTGCATAGGGCCGAATGATTGTAATGTGAACTCAATGCTTGAATAAAATGTGTACCTTGTTGACAATTTGAGTGTTGTTACATTTAATAATTGTCTCATTTTAATGTATTTCAATTGATGTCATTCTTGGTGAAATTATGCATATTAAGTTATAGAATTGTTAATATTCTAACTTGTGAAATGTTGTGTCTATACTGTTATGTTGTGAGCATTTGACTTCCGTGGACGTATGTTAGTGGATGTAGGTATAGGTACCATTCCTCCAGGCAGAGGGGAAATATCACTTGGGAGAGGGGCTTGGTCGGTTAACCGGTAATGTGTACTAATTGAGCATACACACACTTCACTATAGAGTGAGTAACTGAATCAGTTGAGTTAGATAAGTCATCCATGGTCATAGACTGGCATTAGGAGTCGTGTCTTCTTCTGTACTTTTTAAGTGATGTTTATCTGTTAATTGCCTCATGGTATTAAGTTCATTACAATGGATCGTATTTGAATGCAAGTAATTAGGTAGGGTATATATATATATTATATACACATACGTGTATATCGAAATATATATAGACATATGTATATGTACGTATATGTATATACACCACCTATTACATATAAGATATTATAATATTATTTTATTATTGCCTGTTAATATATATGCATATTAATATTATATAATAAATATATAAATATTAAAGTTAAAAATAATTAACATAAATATATATATATATTACTTAATGTAATAACGTATATATATATATTTATATAAATTATTATAACTTTAATATATTATATATATATATATATAATATTAATAAATTATATATATATTATTTTATTAATGAAGATCATTGTTTATTCATTTCTCATCATATATTTGGAAATCGAATGTTGCCAAATATAATGGAAATTGACTTTATCTATTTTCATCATGAAGTACATTTGAAAATAAGTAAAGGCTTCTCTAATGTTTAAAAGGAAATATTCGATGCATAACTTTGGACTTAATAAAGTCAGTTTGAAAATATTTGAGAGTTTTCCCGTGAAATGAATATGGCAGAAGAAGCTGAACCATGCTACTGTGCAAGAACGATTCATCAGGGAGAACGAATCAACAGGGGCGACACAGCCATGAGGTTATTGTTGTTGCCAAATAAACCAAGACTTTTTCCAATGAGGTGATTCACCTTCTTGCTAGCGCCAAATTTCAGGAATTTCCTGTAAGTGGCGAATTTTGTTGAACAGTTGAAAAATTCTGGTTTTGCTGTCAATAATGCAAGTCGAATCATTATGGAAATTAGTGAGTAAGGGCTTGGAAACCCGCCAAGTGCCTTTGACTAAGCCTTCTTGAATGTGTTGTCAGTTTGCATAAGGAAATGCATTGCTTTTCAGAGTCTATATAAAGGCTCTCAATTGCTGCGAATATTTACCAATCCATTACCAGTTCATTACCAATTCACACTTATTCATTCTTACTCTTGAGCAATCTTTTTGTCATTCTGTGCGTCCTTATTCATACCATTGTTGAGAGAAGTAATTTGTTGTAGAAACCATTGCTGAGAGAAGTAATTTTTTGTTCAAGCCATTACTGTGAGAAGAGAATTGCTATATAAGCATTATTCTGAGAAGAATCATCATAGCTGTGAGTAGCCATATTCTGAGAAGAATTATCATTTTACTGTGTGAGAGCCAATTCTGGGAGGAGCATTTTTCTGTGTAAAAGAACAGAGAAGCTCTGTATTTTGGATTCCTGCAAGAAGAGTCCATCACCACCTATGGAAAGCTTATTCCAATCATGCATACTTTAGTCTCATTTCATCTTAGATCTTTATGAAGTCATGCTAATTCAATGAAGTATTATTCTACTCTTTATAACTTCAAACTTGTGAAGAAATGTTAGGCAAATGAATTATGATACTAGTGTATGGTGCTTGCATTAGAATGTCCAAAAGTTGCATTAAGTAAATAAGTCATAGGTGATGCATGATTGTTTAAAAGAACATTTATTTGTCTTGAAAGGTAGACAATGCATTTAGTATTATTGCTTATTTGTATGATCTCTATATATGGAGAATATGATTGTACTAGTTACAAAATACTAGGATGGAAATGAAGGCATTAAGTCAAGTAACGAACCACAACTTAAGTTAATAGGTTAACTTAGACAGCTTGAGGTACTCCTAGGATGGAGATGTCCAGTAAAGGAAGGGAATTTATGATTACTTGTTATGTTGTTTCATTTCTAGTAGTTTAGCTTGATGTAGGGTGTTTGGGGTACGGATTACCCAGGGAAGGACAAAGACCTACGCGTAGTGTAAGATAGCCCTAAGTCAAATCGACCTTGAATAGTGTATATGATAGATGACCTTCATTCGAAGTACTGAATGAGAACACTTTGGCCAAAGTAGTGAAATGTACGACATCCACTTAGATGTGAGATAGTTGAGACTACACTGTCAGTTTATCGTGATCCTTAAAACAAGCTAGTTGGGGATTGTGAAATAACAAGTTCTAGTTTTGTAGGACACACCACTATGTTCAGTCGGTAAACAGTATCGGTTACCCTACCAATCTCTTCGTTGAAGGGAGGGTCGTCTATCGAATGATAGATGTGCATGGGATTGCATTATAAGTCCGTGGTTAGCGGAAAAGCGCTTGAGTGATGTTTCTCCTCCTTACCAAGCTATTGAGGCATTGAGATTTGAAAGGCGGATTCCTGGACCTTCTTACCACTATTAGTTCAAAAGCTCAATGAGCTATGTATGTGCATGTATGTATATTTTCTCTGATGTTCATTTGAAAAAGAAAAGTTTAGTCTTTTGAAATATGTTGTCTTGTTTGAATGAAAGGAAAAATATTTATTTTTATTAGTTAGCATGAATCTCATTTATTGTTAATGAAAAGGAAAGAGATGTTAAAATACTAAAGAGATGTTAAAATACTATCTTATATGCATGTTATTTATGTTTTAAGTTGTACTTAAAGATTTTTTAATTTTTTTTACATAGAACCGGGTCGTTACAGATTTAAATACACTTTAAAATATCTTGACTTTATAATCAATAAATGTCCTTTTATAATAAAATCTAATAAAGTCGTTAAATGCTCTCACTTTATAATTTGACTTTATGATATTAAATCCCCTTTAATCATAAAGTCACATGAAGTCAATATAATATCCCTTTTAAATAATTAATTATTATTAAAGTAACACTTTAATAATAATTAAATGTCATAACTCCATTAATAACCATTATTTAATGATTTTGACTTCCTCGCTAGCTAGCCCACTACTCCCACTATCAATTCGGATGCCTTACTAAAAATAGTAAGGTGGGTCTCTAATGTCCAATTGACTTACTATCAATAGTAAGTATATGCAATTAATGCCAGAAAATCTTGAATATCAATTGCCTTAGAACATATGTAGGACCTGGAGATAAAAACACAAACAATTGTCCTTTGGAGAGCCAAATAACTCCACAATAGGGTCCTCTAATCACTAGTATTAGCCTACAAGGACCCAATGATAGGCTAAATCCACTAACTCTGATACACGCTAAAAAATGGGAACATTACATTTTGACTGGTCGAGAATCGAAAATCAGCTTCAATTTCACCATTTTGCCTAATGCCCATCCATAAAATGGAGCCTTGAGTCTTACCTAGATCCCATACCTTATATTCATTACCAACCATACTCACATACACAACAGCATGGCTGTTGTTAACACTCAAAGTGTCCACACTATTTTCGTTCCTTTCAATGTTGTCTTCATATGTTTCATCTACTCCTTCATCCAACATTGAAAACTCCTCAATAATTGCTGATTCATGAAGTGTATCAAGCTGAAAACTGTATTCATCATCTGTTACATCAGCTATCTCATGGCTGCAAACTGCATCTTCATATGAAAATTGATCCTCAAAATTCAAAAATTCATTTTCAGGATATGAAGTCAATCTCTATCATCATCAATCATATCAGTAGAATTATAATTTTTTTCATTCTCCATCACAAAACGAGGACTATCAAATGGAAATACAACATCCCACAAAAAAAGGATTATCAGTAAGCTGAAAGGAATTTTAATTTACTTGATCATCTTGCTGTTCCAACTTTGTATTTGCCAACTTGGAAGTTTTCTCTAATTCAGAATCACTATTAAGCTCATCAAACTCATTTATTGTTAGCTTGTTTTTCCCAACACTTACCTCATTTTCTTGCTCCTTAATCTGATTTGTAGCAGCGATCTGAAAATTTACTTCATGCAATAATATTTTTGATTTCTCTTCAATATCATGGCTCTCGATTTCAGCTAAATCCTCATGGCACGATTCACTTGCTAGGCTATGTTCAGTATGTAATTCGTCCACCGTCTTAATTTCATATTCAGCCACTTGTTCTCCATATGCAAAGGTACTTTTCCCTTTTGAATGTTCTGTTTTAAGCTCCTCATTATTCATGAATGGCTTCAACTTCCTTTGACATTTTTTGAAAACTTTGTAAACCAATCTATATGCAGCTATAATAATAACCTGTTGTTTCTTTAAAACAACCAATAACATAGATAAAATGGGCTGAGAAATAACATCACTTTCATCCATAACCAAAGTCATAATTGTTTGCATGGCTGCCATACCATTATCAGTATGATATTTTCTGATTGTGGCAAGAAAATGGTGAAACATTTGGTAAATCAAATCATCTAATCCCAAATCTAACATGAGGTTTCCCAATTTGAGTTTTGCAAATGTTTTAAGTATGAACACCTTCCTAGAAAAATGAAAACATTTAACATCATCCAAATCTTGGAAACTATCCACCATCAATTTGATTACCACTTTCATTGTTTCGTCATCATAAGGTACTTGAGGAGCTAATTTTCTCACAATCTCACTCAAACAAGAAGCAACTAGCAATCTTATCTCTTCATCGGTATGTCGCAACCACTCGTGCTAACCCAAAGAAGTCATGGTAGGAACAATAGCCAACTGCAACAATTTCGAAGGTGACTACTCAACAAGGATTAAACATTCCTCTACTTTTTTCAATGTGACTAAAGCATCATTCTTCGATCAAGATAGCATACTACCTGAATCGTAAAGCATTCTTGCCAACCATTCTCTATGTCCGATTGCCATGCTTCAACTGAACTCAATTCTAAGTTACCCAACAGGTTGAAAAGATTTTATGCTGATCACCAATGAACTAAGCTGAAATTTAATGTAGGAATCCACGGGATAGCAGGAAGAGCTGAGCTTTGATACCAATGTAATAACCTACCTTGTTCTATATAAATTTTTTATGTTTCTACCAACTCTAATGTTCAGGTATAAATACATATAAACTAGAAGTGCAAATGATAAAACTTTATTCTCAGAATAAAACAGTCCACATATTTCATATACAAACACAGTAATTGGTAGAAATTAATTACTAATTCTGACTTAAATAATAGCCCAGCATCAAGTATTTCTGAACAACCCATATATATAGAATGCTCAGCTACCAATTACCAATATAATCAATTATTCAAATACTACTTTTCAATATTTCAAAAACTTTATTAAATCATCATGTTAAGCACCAACACAGCCCCTGAAGTGAGACTGTCAACCACCATCCTGGGTGTATCTTCCAACACTGAAGATGATATTCTCTGTGAGAAGAAAATCTTGTCCACACAAAGTTTGCTGTGAACATCGTCCAACAGCTACAACCTGTTCCAATCCAAGTTTCAAAACCAGCCTGCTAAAAAATGAGCTCCTCCATTCCTTTATTCTTTTCCCTTACCTAATTGTCCCGTCTTCTTGAATTCTCTTTTATTCCCATTTTCACTTTTAATTTTATCTTTTTGGGAATTCACTTTTTAAAAGTAACTTAATTAATTTAACTTTTCATAACTTAAGTTACCTTTTCACATTATTAATTTAAGTTGTCTTTTTTTAATTTATCCTTATGACAACTTAAATTAATAATTCATTGTCACTTCCCCAAAATTGTGACAATAAAATAACAAAAAATATATATTTAAAATATTATATATTTGATATCGTTATAATTATGATTGTCAAAGACAACATCATAATTATAATAACTATTATATTATCAAACTCAAATTTATTTATACAATCTCAAAAAAAAACATAAATACGAGATATTATTATCAGAATAATATGAGATAAATAATACACATATATTGGCAACTTACAAATAACTCAACAATATAATTATAGTTATTACAACCAAATATTAAAATATAATTTAAATGATCATTATGATGTTGAAATTATAGATGTTGACAATTTAAATAAACAAATATTAAAAATATATGAAATTGTTATCAAACAATAAATCAATCTATAAATATAATGCTAAGATCAGGAGCATACAATATTGAATATGTGTTCTGAAGATTATCGCCGTTTCATCTATGCGTAGACCTAGTCTATAGATATCACGATTAGGCATAAGAGAAAGACAAGCAATGGATGAGTGACTGACATCTTTGAAGATTGATCACCGGGTTCTCTAGTGGTTCTACCGCTGCTTATCTAGAGATGGATATGATTGGAGTTCACATACAGGCGGATTCAATAATATGGTCTATTGGTGTTTTAACATAACGGAAAGAGAGAAACACATTTTTTCTTTATGACTGGCGATTCTGTTAATAGGTCACGTTTGTATAAAGGATCACATAATAATGAAGGGGGTCGCGATTCTACAATCTTCAATGATCATTTTTTAGGATGGCGATACTTCTCCATATATAGGAAATTCAATAATTAATGGTGCCTAATTAAATTATCAAGCTTATCACTCTGTTGGTAACTTATGGTTATCTTGTCGCTACTCATATAAGGGCCACTAACATTAAAGCTGAAGACTAATACGATGAATCAGAATAACCTTATGAAATGAATTTGATTGTGTTAAGACTGTGATAGCGATAATGACGGTCTGAATAATCCTTGTAAATTGTATAACTCAAGATAGAATGACAAATATTTGATGGCTTTAATATTTTGTATATTAGCTCAACATCACCCAATACATTGGCATCAGAATGAGGCAAGTCCCTACCATCCTCGTCAGACTCCTGATGAATACTAATAGAGACTACGTCATTAGGTTAAGCACCAATTACACTTCATAGATAATAACTAAGCCTTAACTAAAAGTCACGACCATCTGAGTGGTCACCTCTATCCAAAGAGCTGTGTCTCTTTTGAATTAAAACAAGAATATAAAAGGGTAATGAGAAGCGAAGGAAGGAGCATGGAAGAGAGTAGAAACGAGTTCACCCTCTGCGATAGATTAGGAGTTTCAATTAGACCACCAATCAACCAATCATTCCCGAAAGATATACGTAGCAGACCCTATAACTGGAAAGGCACAACAATATAGGTGAAGCAATTCACTTAGTAATTAATGTCTAGAACTCCTAGTTTTAGAACTTATAAATCATGTAATGATAGAGGAATGGTCATTCTAACTTTGTAAGCATTATTGTCTGCACATTATGATTGGTTTAGTATAAAATAGTTGTTTATCTATAATTATCCTATCTAATATGTAAATAACTCAAAATAAGGCCTGCTTAGATTGTCTGCCATGCTGAATGGCTCCATTTATGAGAAACACGTAACTTTGATATGTAGTATTCGATTCCTTGAATAAATTAACGATGTGAATACGAGGCTTTATTTGCTTGATAAATAAGACAAAAGTCCTGGCCTCTATCTTGGAACGAACACTCCCAGGCTAAAATCGCAACTATGTGCATGCCTAGTGCGGCTGGGTGAGACTAATGGAAACCATTGGACTGTGTAACCTGGGCTTATGACTGATTGACCTGGTCATCAGCATACCTGGGAATAGTATCTATAAATAAAATCTGAATATATATATCTATAATTCCGCCATGAGGGCGAGTCAAGACCTAAGTGGTTTGTCTGTAAACCCCATCTAGGTTTCCGCCCCGTTGGCCTGAAGCAAGGGATGAGCATACTGCCCCGTTGGCCCTATGCAAAGGATTGTGTCTTGGAGGGATGGGGGATTCCACATATGGCTATTGCCTTGTTGGCGTAAGATAAGGGTTGGGCAATAAGAGGTGGTAGACCGTTGGCCCCTTAGGGATTCTTCTCTCCTGATGGGTTAAGTGACTCTTCTTATGTTTTGTTAATTTGCATTTCTGATTATGTCTTATTTTGGAATACTAGATATTAATGCTAACAAATATGTTGTTAATATGTCGAATACAAGACTCAAATTGAGGATTATTTAAACTAGGAGAACATTCCTTTGGGAAGAAGAAACTCTAAACCTAATCAATGAGCAAATCCTAGGATAAGACAGGTACGAAACATTGCAGTGGTATCAGAGCATAATCCTGCCATCCTGTGAAAACTATAGTTAATAGATTGAGGAAGAAACACCATCACAAACAAAACCATGGACAAATTTTCACCTGGAAGCATATCGTCCAACCCATTGTTTCGGTAAAGAATTATAATATGTCACTTGAAATCTCGTCATGGGACTGCTAAGGTCTCTTAGACCGGTCGATGCAATCCCTTTATGAGGTATTACATAGACATATCTTGGACATTAAAAGGGATTTGCTTGAGGGCAAGCAAATTGAGAGGGGAGGACTCTCATGTCCCCGAAATCGTGACAATAAAATAACAAAAAATATATATTTAAAATATTATATATTTGATATCGTTATAATTATGATTGTCAAAGACAACATCATAATTATAATAACAATTATATTATCAAACTTGAATTTATTTATACAATGTCGAAAAAAAACATAAATACGAGCTATTAGTATCAGAATAATATGAGATAAATAATACACATATATTGGCAACTTACAAATAACTCAACAGTATAATTATAGTTATTACAACCAAATATTAAAATATAATGTAAATGATCATTATGATGTTGAAATTATAGATGTTGACAATTTAAATAAACAAATATTAAAAATACATTAAATTAATATTAAACAATAAATCAATCTATAAATATAATGCTAAGATCAGGAGCATACAATATTGAATCTGTGTTCTGAAGATTATCGCCATTTCATCTATGCGTAGACCCAATCTATAGATATCACGATTAGGCATAACACAAAGACAAGCAATGGATGAGTGACCGACATCTTCCAAGATTGATCACCAGGTTCTCTAGTGGTTCTATTGTTGCTTATCTAGAGACGGATATGATTGGAGTTCACATACAAGCGGATTCAATAATATGGTCTATTGGTGTTTTAACATAACGGAAAGAGAGACACATTTTTTCATTATTACTGGCGATTCTGTTAATAGGTCATGTCAGTATAAAAGATCACATAATAAATGAAGGGGGTCGCGATTGTACAATCTTCAATGATCATTTTTTAGGATGGCGATATTTCTCCGTATATAGGAAATTCAATAATTAATGGTGCCTAATTAAATTATTGAGCTTATCACTTTGTTGGTAAGTTATGGTTATCTTGTCGCTACTCATATCAAGGCTGCTAACACTAAAGGAGAAGACTAATACGATGAATCAGAATAACCTTATGAAATGAATTTGATTGTGTTAAGACTGTGATAGCGATAATGACGGCCTGAATAATCCTTGTAAATTGTATAACTCAAGATAGAATGACAAATATTTGATGCCTTTAGTATTTTGTATATTAGCTCAACATCACCCAATACATTGGCGTCAGAATGAGGCAAGTCCTTGCCATCCTCGTCAAACTCCTGATGAATACTAATAGAGACTACATCATTAGGTTAAGCACCAATTACACTTCATAGATAATAACTAAGCCTTAACTAAAAGTCACGACTATCTGAGTGGTCACCTCTATCCAAAGAGGTGTGTCTCTTTTGAATTAAAACAAGAATATAAAAGGGTAATGAGAAGCGAAGGAAGGAGCATGGAAGAGAGTAGAACTGAGTTCACCCTCTATGATAGATTAGGAGTATCAATTAGACCACCAATCAACCAATCATTCCCGGAAGATATACGCAACAGACCCTATATCTAGAAAGGCACAACAATACAGGTGAAGCAATTCACTTAGTAATTAATGTCTAGAACTCCTAGTTTTAGAACTTATAAATCATGTAATGATAGAGGAATGGTCATTCTAACTTTGTAAGCATTATTGTCTGCACATCATGATTGGTTTAGTATAAAATAGTTGTTTATCTTTAATCTTCCTATCTAATATGTAAATAACTTAGAATAAGGCCTACTTAGATTATTTGCCATGCTGAATTACTCCATTTATGAGAAACACGTAACTTTGATATGTAGTATTCCATTCCTTGAATAAATTAACGATGTGAATACGAGGCTTTATGTGCTTGATAAATAAGACAAAACTCATGGCCTCTATCTTGGAACGAGTACTCCCATGCTAAAATCGCAACTGGGTGCATGCCTAGTGCGGTTGGGTGAGACTAATGGAAACCATTGGATTGTGTAACCTGGGCTTATGACTGATCGACCTGGTCATCAGCATACTTGGGAACAGTATCTATAAATAAACTCTGAATAAATATATCTATAATTCCGCCAGGAGGGCTGAGTCACGACCTAAGTGGTTTGTCTGTAAACCCCATCTAGGCTTCCGCCCCGTTGGCCTGAAGCAAGGGATGGGCATACTGCCCCGTTTGCCCTATGCAAAGGATTGGGTCTTGGAGGGATGGGCGATTCCACATATGGCTATTGCTCTGTTGGCCTAAGATAAGGGTTGGGCAATAAGAGGTGGTAGACCTTTGGCCCCTTAGGGATTCTTCTCTCCTAATGGGTTAAGTGACTCTTCTTATGTTTTGTTAATTTGCATTTCTGATTATGTCTTGTTTGGGGATACTATATATTAATGCTAACAAATATGTTGTTAATATGTCGAATACAGGACTCAAATTTAGGATTATTGAAACTAGGAGAACATTCCTTTGGGAAGAAGAAACTCTAAACCTAATCAACGAGCAAATCCTAGTTCAAGACAGGTACGGTATATTGCATTCATGCTAACTCAAAAATTAGGGACATTACACAAATTAGCTCAAAAGTGCCTGAATGACCTTGTCTTTGTGCAATACAACCTTCGGCTGCACACAAGAAGGGTAGAGGACAAATCATAGGATCCTATTGATTTGGTTGAGATAGATCCTTAGAGTGATTGAACATGGCAAGATGAACAGTCTCCATTGTTTATTGAGGACGAGATTCTTGATTTTGAGAGACAAGCATCGAAGGATGTGAATACAATAGGAGATGTAGTGTTGGATGACATTCATGAGGATGAGGAGTCATTGCCATCTACTTCCAAGATGTTCGTCGAGCCTCACCCATTGCCTTCCATGCCAACCGAGGAGCTATAGCCTACTCAAAGGACTAGAACATCTACTTCTCCCCTAGTTTTCAATAAATTAGTGAAGAGGAAGGTGTAAAATGTTGTATTTACTTTTAGTTTTACTATTTTCATTTTCAGCCATCTATTGTATTAGGCTTTTAGCCATCCGGAGTTGACATGGGACTGTGATTTTATACTCAATTTGCAGTCAAATCAATCAGATTTAATAGAAAACACTTTTGTATTCATTTATGGATTCATTGGAAAGATCTTGTCATTCAATTTTGCAAAAAAATGTGTTTCTAAAGAAATTTAATCATTTTTTTAAGTTGGTGAGTCGAATTTGTTGGGTCTGGCAAGTTTTTGCCTAGTCTGAGTTTTCCAACTATGAATTAAACAACTTAATGTTTATATTTTTTCATTTAAAAAAAATAAGTTATTTTTTACATTACAATAATATTACAAGATAACAAAATCTAGGAGCAAGGCTTCACTTCGTAACCAAGCAAAGTTAATGCTATCTTTGAGCAAGCCCCAATATCAGTCATGACATTGTAATTCATGAAATGGAGCTAAGTATTTATCTGGTTTTCTGAATTATCTCACAAAGTATTACAGTCAATTTGTAGTGTCCCACCCCAATTTGAATTCAGACTTTGTGATTTAGCTCAGATTATTTCAGTTTCACAGACAGGACATTTTGTCAAACAATTGGTAATCTCAATGAACCGTTCACTTTCAGGTTTAGGCAGATTTCAAATGCACAAATTGATTCATCAAATAAGCAATTTCACAACTTTGCAATGTTTCCATTTCATAAATCAGACATTACATCAGACATAGGAACATCATTACTCATGAATTTCATTACAGTTGAATCATCACTTTCCAGATTACATAATCAGCAATACATCATCAGACATACATATTATTATATGCATTATTAATTACGGAAGTTCAAGAATTAATATACGAGCACCTTTAATTCGTTGCAATCAACAATAGAGGTGTTCAGATTTTCTGTTGATCAGCTTTTAATGCAGCAGGTATACAATGATTTTCAAGTCAGATTAACCCAATCAGTTAATCTCTGCAATCTGCACCAATCCCATGGCCTGAGCAGGGTATCCACGAGTTGTTTGAGAGTTGGCAACCACAAGAAAGGGTGTAATGTCCCCATTTTTGTGAGCATCAAAGTTCGTAAGGATTAGCCTATCACCTGACCCTCGTAGGCTAACAGTTATGGATAGGGGGTCCTCTGTGGCAGTTACCTGGAGATTAGAGACTTTACTCCTCAGCTGGATTCAGGTTTTGGCCTTTGCACAGGTTATTTGTCTCAATTGGCACACTTACTATTTATAGTAAGTTACTATTTTGGGAGAGTCAGGGTTCCTATTAATAGAAAGACACCTGAGCAGAGCATTTTGGCAGTGTCGACCTTGATTGGGCTTTTGCAGCTGTTTCTAGACTCAGTTTCACATACTTACTATTTATAGTAAGTCACTGTTCAGGGTTTCTTTTTTTAGACGAGCATCCGATCCCATGGAGAACAGGGAGAGTCGACTCCTGGCTCAGACGGCTTAGCAATCAAACAAGTACATCAAGAGATATTAAAGTTCAAGTGACTTAAGTGATTTATTTAATATTTTAATATTATTATAAAGTTATAAAGTAACTTTATAATAATAAAGTCACTTTAATATATTAAAGTGTGTTAAGTGAATAATTTAATGAGGGAATAAATCTTTGATCCCACATTGGTCAAGAAGGTGTTTGAGCTCTCCTAAGGAAAGAATAAAAAGAGAGGTAGGAGCTCATTCTCGGTATCCAGTTGATGAATATTATTTTGATTGATTTTTATTGTGGAGCCTAGGGCTTTCACAGTTTTCTTCTTTGATCATAGGAAACAAAAACTTCCTATTGATCGCATAATTGAGGGAGTGAAAGATCTCTTGAAGGTTTGCAATTAAGGAGAGGATAATTTTGTCCTTTCATCTGAGCATATTGGTGAAGTATTTATTCAAGTCTTGCGCAGATTGTAGGGGGTTGTTGGCTGCTACAGTAAATGCTACAGTGCACATGAACAGTATCGTGCTACAATACCACGTGAATAGTATCGTGCTACAGTGTTTTGCTACAGTACCACGTGAACAGTATCATGCTACAGTATTTCGCTACAGTGGCATTGATGAATGTTTGGAATGATAAAGAGTTGTACATTGCCCTTGGAAGCATTGATTTGTTTGTGGAGGTCAGCACTTGCATCGAATTCACTTCCCACCTTGAGCACCTCATCCTTAGGGACATGGAGATAAAATCTGGAGTGATTGGAGGATCCAAATGATTGCATTAATTTATTTTACCAGGTGTGATCAGAACAGGGGCGACTAGGAGGATTAATTTAATCTGCATAGAGAAAGCCTTACATTGCTTGAGGATCGATCTCTACATTAGCTCCTACCTTGGGCGACTTCATAAAACCAGGTTTCTTGTTATTTGGCATTAATAGTATAGCTTATTGTATTGAATTTCAGTATTCAGCTGTAGGTGCATTCATGACAGTCATAGTTATAATGTAAGTGCCAAGAGTCTTGGCTATCTCAGAGCTATCTTGTATTGAACATCCATTTGCTGATTAAGAAGAAATAAATGGATTGGTCATATCATTGTTCTAGCAAGCATTTCAAATTATAAAGCATTGGTTTAGGATGCATGCCAATTGTTTGACAAAACGTCAACTGGCTGTAGGTGATCATTTGGTTTTAGAATTCATTCATGAGCATTGGAAAAGAACAAAAAGAGTCATCCTTGCATGTAGAATTTAGTATTATCATTTATGCATTGTTTTTACAAGTATTTGAAGCATTTATCTAACATCTTTCAAGCAAACAAACAAACTGAAACTCAAACCCAGCAAGTAACACTTGCATACAAAGTGTTTGACAAACTTACAAAGCAGCACATTGGGATAATTAAAGTCAGATTGAGCAAGGCTCATCTCAATGGTATCAGAACGGTTTCCTGCCATCCTGTTGGGGTTTGAATTAGAATTTTTCAGAGAGTTCACATTGACAACATTTGAGTGACCAGCACTCGTTAGTTACCAACCAGTTTCAGTTATGGGTTGGTATAGTATTGTAGGGAAATCCAAGGAAGAAATTGAACAGGATGCCATCAAGATGAGGGAAAGTTATGAACAGGAAGCCCCTCAAATTTTTGTGGGATATCAAAGTATGTCTGATAATTTCAAAGTACAGTACTCACTTAATGATTACCTGACCTGGATTGTCACTTTGCATCCTGAAGATATTGGATGGTAGAGTATTTCAAGAGGGTGTATAGGGAAAAAATTGATGAAGATTCTTGCCACAGAAAGTGTGATTTTTCATATCAGACCTTAGAAAACAACACAGAAAATTCATTTATTGGCAGTCAATCCCAGGATCGTGCTTTGGATGGACATGCAGTTACTTTGGCAGCAGAAGGGCATGAAAATAGTGACAGAACAACAACTTCTAGCTTGCCAGTTGAGCCATCCTATGAGGTACATAGCAGCAGTACCCCAGATGTTGAGGTGTGCATAGATGAAAGCACACATGATGCTGCTTATCATGAGGAGAGTGGTGTTAATACGACATCTTATCACAGTGCAGACTTTGTTTCAGAGAACTTGCATAGGAGGTGTGAGTTTCAGAGATCTCATTGGTTGGTTGAGCAACTTAAGGTCAATGATAACATGATTGCTTTAGCTTTAGAGCATTTTGATGTTGCTCGACAGATGTTAGCTACGTATGGATGGGGTACTCCTATGTCGGATGAGTACAGTGATAATAGCCTTTCCCTTACAGAATTCCATGCACTACGAGAAGCCATTAGGATGATGAAACAAAATTACTTACAATTACTAGCTGATAGGGATTACCTTCTTGAGTGGAATTGCACCTGCTACGATGCACTAAAGGGGAAGGAAGATGAGGTTGATGAGCTCACTCATGAGCTTGAGATGACTATGGACTCATTGGAGAGCGCTCAGTTGGCCCTTCAGGAGTCACAGTCACGGTTGGAGGAGCTTACCGTGGAGTCGAGTTTGGCATGGTCTCCACCAACTGTAGATATAGTACAGTTACATACAGAGGTAGTTGATGAGGATCTTATATCCACGGGTTGTAGTGAGGATGTGGTTACATCTATCACAGATATAGATACAAAATTTTCAGCTGGGATGAGTACCTTGGTTGAGAGCAGTAGAGAACCACTAGTTGCATCAAGTTCTCTTGAGGTTAGTACCGTGACAGTTGATGTAGGACAGTTTATTGGTAGCTCTTGTGTCACAATGGTGGATTCTCGTGAGAGTTGTGTGGTAGTACACGACGCTACTCCATCACCCTCACAGGGCACTTGCAGAATGTCGTCTAGTTGGGAGTATGGCTCTCATGTTGATTTGTTTCGATCTCTTGGAAGCAAATCTATCACCTCATCCCATGCAGCTGATTTTGGATGCCAGCTTGTTGTTTTTTAAAGTCACAGGGATCAGCTGCTTGATTCAAGTGTTGCTAGTGATGAGCCATTGACAAAGGTTGGAGCATTTTACCATGACTACACAGTGAGGAGTGCTCATCACTTTTCTTTTGATCCACACATGAAGGGCTTGATGATGCATCGGTGTGGATTGGCTTCGGGATTATACCATCCTTTGTGGGAGGGGTATTCACCATCTTCAGTAGATGGAGCTAGTAGTTGCAAGCCCCTGAGTTCGTCATTTATGGGGAATTACTTGCAGAGTCAACACATCCATGGGATTCTAGCAGAGGATGGAGATAGTTCTTGTGGTACAAATACTTTCCGATGTTCATATTCCCACAGTACGGGTGGATGTGTGTTCAAATTATATTGGGATCTAGGTGGTGACAGGATTGGTACTGTGTTTTGGATGGGTCCTAGTGGATTGCTTCACCACTTCTGGCGTGGTGGAGTTGAGATCAGAGTAGCGCAGAGGAAGTCAGAGGGTATTAGGCTTGGCAGACTTCCATTACGGGTTTGGGATCCAGGGATATTTTGTGCAACTATGTTTATGTTGGTGCTACAGGAGTCAATTAGAGATGTGTGGGACATTTCACAATTCTCCTTTTGGGCATCCTGAGGATTGGAGTTTCTTTGCAGTGGAGATTGCTTGGGGACAAGCAATTTCAGGGAGGGCGGACTGTAATGTCCCCATTTTTGTGAGCATCAGAGTTCGTAAGGATTAGCCTATCACTTGACCCTCGTAGGCTAACAGTTATGGATAGGGGTCCTCTGTGGCAGTTACCCGGAGATTAGAGACTTTACTCCTCAGCTGGATTCAGGTTTTGGCCTTTGCACAGGTTATTTGACTCAGATTGGCACACTTACTATTTATAGTAAGTTACTATTTTGGGAGAGTTAGGGTTCCTTTAATAGAAAAACACCTGAGCAGAGCATTTTGGCAGTGTCGACCTTGATTGGGCTTTTGCAGCTGTTTCTAGACTCAGTTTCACATACTTACTATTTATAGTAAGTCACTGTTCAGGGTTTCTTTTTTTAGACGAGCATCCGATCCCATGGAGAACAGGGAGAGTCGACTCCTGGCTCAGACGGCTTAACAATCAGACAAGTACATCAAGAGATATTAAAGTTTAAGTGACTTAAGTGATTTATTTAATATTTTAATATTATTATAAAGTTATAAAGTAACTTTATAATAATAAAGTCACTTTAATATATTAAAGTGTGTTAAGTGAATAATTTAATGAGGGAATAAATCTTTGATCCCACATTGGTCAGGAAGGTGTTTGAGCTCTCCTAAGGAAAGAATAAAAAGAGAGGTAGGAGCTCATTCTCGGTATCCTGTTGATGAGTATTATTTTGATTGATTTTTATTGTGGAGCCTAGGGCTTTTTGCAGTTTTCTTCTTTGATCATAGGAAACGAAAACTTCCTATTGATCGCATAACTGAGGGAGTGAAAGATCTCTTGAAGGGTTGCAATTAAGGAGAGGATAATTTTGTCCTTTCATCTGAGCATATTGGTGAAGTATTTATTCAAGTCTTGAGCAGATTGTAGGGGGTTGTTGGCTGCTACAGTAAATGCTACAGTGCACGTGAACAATATCGTGCTACAGTACCACGTGAATAGTACCGCGCTATAGTGTTTTGCTACAGTACCACGTGAACAGTATCGCGCTACAGTATTCCGCTACAGTGGCATTGATGAATGTTTGGGATGATAAAGAACTGTGCATTGCTCTTGGAAGCATCGATTTGTTTGTGGAGGTTAGCACTTGCATCGAATTCACTTCCCACCTTGAGCACCTCATCCTTAGGGACATGGAGATAAAATATGGAGTGATTGGAGGATCCAAATGATTGCATTAATTTATTTTACCAGGTTTGATCAGAACAGGGGCGGCTAGGAGGATTATTTCAATCTGCATAGAGAAAGCCTTACATTGCTTGAGGATCGATCTCTACATTAGCTCCTACCTTGGGCGACTTCATATAACCAGGTTTCTTGTCATTTGGCATTACTAGTATAGCTTATTGTATTGAATTTCAGTATTCAGCTGTAGGTGTATTCATGACAGTCATAGTTATAATGTAAGTGCCAAGAGTCTTGGCTATCTCAGAGCTATCTTGTATTGAACATCCATTTGCTGATTAAGAAGAAATAAATGGATTGGTCATATCATTGTTCTAGCAAGCATTTCAAATTATAAAGCATTGGTTTAGGATGCACGCCAATTGTTTGACAAAACGTCAACTGGCTGTAGGTGATCATTTGGTTTTAGAATTTCATTCATGAGCATTGGAAAAGAACAAAAAGAGTCATCCTTGCATGTAGAATTTAGTATTATCATTTATGCATTGTTTTTACAAGTATTTGAAGCATTTATCTATCATCTTTCAAGCAAACAAACAAACTGAAACTCAAACCCAGCAAGTAAACACTTGCATACAAAGTGACAAATTTACAAAGCGGCAAATTGGGATAATTAAAGTCAGATTGAGCAAGGCTCATCTCAAAGGGTGTCCAACACATACACAAGTCACTTGCACAATGCCCACGGCCAGCAAGGAGGAACTCAGAAAATATAGTATGTAGTGAACAAATGGGTTTGGATCAGACCTACTCGGCATTATAGGATCTTGTTCGGGATGGATCTATTGTTGGCGTTACTGCTGTCCTAACTTCTACATAGTTGTGCATGAGGGATGGCATTGTTGACACTGTTGGTGTTGAAACCAACCCTAGAAACAAATCTGATTTAGCGTTGCATGGTGCTGATCCTAAATCAGAAAATTTGCATAAGGATGATGGATCTACTTCCGATTTTAGTGCTGCCCCTACTTCATCTTCAGGGTTAGGCATGAAGAATGATACTTTTGACACTCATGGTGTTGATATCAGCCCTAAAAATAAATTTGATTTAATGTTGCATAGTGCTGATTGCAAATCAAAAAAATTATATGAGGCTGATTAGTCTAAGGATTTCAATCAGTTGGTAGGACAACTGAAAGTGAGTGAGGGCTAGATTAGTGCAGCCATTAGACATTTCGATGACATCCTCATGATGATGGCCAAATTTTGTTGGAGGTCTTTAGGAGAACATATGGGCACTTATGGAGAATTTCCCCTTTTATATCCACAGGTGCTTAGAGAAGCAATAGTAGAGATGAAGACTAATTACATGCAACTACTCTCAAATAGAGATCACCTACTCCAACTTGGTGAGATCTACTACGATGCACGTAAGGGGAAAGAAAGGGAAGTGGATACACTTACTGATGAGCTTATTGTCATTGAGGATTCCTTGAGGAGCACTCAAAACGCCCTTCCAAAATCAAAGATTCAGATTGACGAGCTTTGTGAAGAGTTGAGCTTGGTTCAATCTTCTTCATCCACGGCTGATATCCAGTCTTTTACGGTTGTCATGTCACCTGCGGATGGTAGTGGCACTTATGGTTTGAGGGGAGAACCCCTAACGGTGGTCGAGCACGAGGAGGTTTCAAGTTTGCATGAGCCTGAGGATAGGAATGATTCTGACATTCTTGAGTTTTCACACAGCTTGCACCATAGTGACCATGAGTCACCTTTGAGGGAGAGCCAATTAAGGGCTCAGGATATAGATACGTCAATGGTGGAGATGCATACACTTTACGGACTAGCCAACAATGAGGTGCATGTATCCACTTGTGACAGGAGCACTAGTCTCTACATTGGTGAGGTAGAGATCGATATTAGTGTCTTGTGCTGAGGAGGCAAAATCTTGTGTGTCTAGTGTGTTGGATCATCACTCTGCCCTATGTTTTTCACATGAGGATTGCAAGGCATCTTTTAGTGGGAGTGTGTCTCCTACATCTTCCAGTAGTTCGGTTAATGCATTGGTTAAGATGGATGATAGACATGAGCCTAGTGAGCCCTTGGGACTAAAGGGGCAGCTAAAGGTTACCGAGGATAAGGTTGTTCAAACCTTAACTCGATTTGACAACACACAAAAATTTGTGGAGTACCTCTTGTGGTCAACA
Organism: Sequoiadendron giganteum; assembly: GCA_007115665.2. Taxonomy (NCBI): domain Eukaryota; kingdom Viridiplantae; phylum Streptophyta; class Pinopsida; order Cupressales; family Cupressaceae; genus Sequoiadendron; species Sequoiadendron giganteum. Next base: position 170,808,667 of record VCHN02000014.1, on the reverse strand, counting down.
CAATTGGAGGGAAGGCAAATTGGGCTGGTAGTTGGGACTTTTATAGCTAATCTGCGAACTATCAGGCATTTCCTAGAGTGGATGAAATCAGAATACATCTAGTTGCTTTCGCACAGGGACTGTCCTATGAGGTTCGCAGAGAGGACTTGCAGATCAACTACCTAGCTTGCCCTTTAGGATCGTAGGAGTGAGCCACCTCCCGATTCAGGTGATGAGAGTGATGAGGCATGGGATCCCAATGACTATGCAAGTCTACCATTGGTGCAATCAGGTGCATTCCACCTTGATTGCATAGTGAGGAGTGCTCATCACTTGTTCAGTCCACACAGAGATGAATTGATGATGCATAAGTGTGGGTTGGCTCAGGATTCATATCACCCCTTGTGGGATGGAGTGCTTCCATCTTTGGAAGGTGGAACTAAAACTTGTGGGCCTTCGAATCTATCACTGTCAAATGGTTGTACACAGGGACAAGGATTAGTGTTTCATCATGCAGACATCTCCTTGGCAAAGAGTGAAGTTTTTGTGCTTTAGGGATTTTTGATGGAGGCACATACCCATGTGTGGTATACACTTGGGAAGACAAGGACATTGGGGAGTTGTGTTTTCAGTGTGCATGATGGCATCAATGGACCAACCTACAGTGATGGAATTTTGCTCCATGTTTTGGTAGGACACAATTGTCCTACTTCATGGAATTAGGATTTCATTCATAATTTTTGGAGGACAGCAACTGTACATGAGTGTGGAGGAGAGTTGCATCGTCTCCTCATCATGGGAGAGCAACATTGGGATGATACTCCATCAGCCTATGAACCTAGAGGTATCATTTGCTTCCTCGTAGGTTGGACTTACAATCTTGAAGGTGGTGAACTGTCCAATATCGACAACCTAAGTGGAGTTGCTACACTTTTTTCGGCACTTATGAGGGATACTTATCACATCCACGGGCATTTTGCAGAACTTGGATGTAATGTCCCCTTCTAACTAGACATCAGTTGTCAGTGGGATTAGCCTATCAGTTGACCCTCGTAGGCTAATGGGATTGGATAGAGGATCTTTTGAGGTAGATACCTAATTAGTTGATGTGTTGGCAGTGTTGATCCCAGAGTTCAATTGGTTGGATGAAATAAGGAGAATTGCACAAGTTATAACATTTAATTATTATTAAAGGTAACTTAAATAATAATTAATATTATAAAGTTATATTATTAAGTTATAATTGCACTTTATGACTTAAGGGGCCATTAGTCACTAAAAGGGGGGCTTTTTTAATTAATTACTTGGGCACCAATCTCAAGGTAATATTTTAATGATGTTAAAGTGCGAACTTAATATTATTTTAAATGATTCAAAAAGGCAAAATGGAGGAATCAAACTTTTGAGAGAAGTATTTAAGAAAACGCCAAGAAGAGGTTGAGTCATTCTATTTTGCATTTTATAATTTCATTTTCTGACTTCCTTTGGCATGGGAGAAGAGAAACAAGGGTTTCTGCATTTTCCAAAGCTTTCAAGCATTGGAGAACGTTCATTCTTCAGCGTTTGTGCTTTCTGAGGTTGTGCAACATCAGTTGAAGTTAGCCTGTGAGAATTGGTTTCATTCAGAGGCCAATATTGAGTAGATTGGAGAAATACATTAAAGGGATTTCAGGCAGATCACTCATTAAGAGAGGCATACATATCAAGGGCTTTATTTTGTGATTTGCTAGCACACATCCCAAGGCCGCACCATTTGGTTATCTCCTAGTCGTACCATTCATCATGCCTGGCATGTTTTCCCAAGGCTGAATCACCTGGTCTTTTGAGCCCTTTTTTCTCTAGCATGGGCGGCTACATCAAGGTAGGGGTTTGGTGAAGTTTTTAATGTGGAAAAGATATTGGATACAGCAGGTTGAGCTTCTTATCAATCATATTTATTGTCATCAATGACCCAGATTTCAGATATAATAATCTCTTTCATTACCAGGTATGCTTTGTTTGTAAAGGCTTTCAAAAGATAATCAATATATAATATCTATCTTGCAGCAGTTGTTTGTTTTGAGTAGTTTATATTTTTCTTCTTAGTTTTCCTTTATGCCTGGCATCATTTACATAATACAAAAAAAAGGAAATATATCTAAAAAACACAAAAAAATCACAAAAGCCAAAAACAATCAAAACACAAATTCAATAGTTAGCATCCAGCAGTACAAAGTTTCCATTCGGGGAGAACTTAGGGTTCTTACTTTGCTATCAGAGCCTTGATTTTGCCAGCTTGGAGGGTTAAGGTATCTTATGCAACCACCACAGGTTGGTCCACATAGGTATTATACTCACAGAAGGGTAGAACAACAGGACACAATGGGGGATAGAGGAAATGGTAGCCCACCTAGGAATGAAGCAAGAAATGGAGCAAATAATGAAGAAAGAGAAGTGAGAGAAATTATGGGAAACATGGCAGTAGGGCAGCAGTAGGTTGCAGATGTTTTGAAGCAACTTATAACAGTTTTACAATAGATGAACCCTCATGGAAGACAAAATCATGTAGAGGACGACAATAGAAGTGTTGTTGGGACTGCTAGGGCACAGAGAGCACCTACTCGTACCATAGATAGACCTACACGTCCTACATTTCTGAGGAATTAACCAGAAGAAGAGAATATTAAGGTGAAGATGCATTATTTGCAGACAAGGTCATGACAGCTCATGATGAATGGGACTTGCTAACACCACAGGTTAACGAGCATATGAATTTTGACCAATTCATGAGCCAAAGGAGAGAGCATTACAAATTAAGGCAAGACAAGAGACCAAGAAATCAAAACAAGGATTTAAAACATGCTACAAGCAAGCTCACATTTCTGACTTTTTATGGTAGCGGGAAGGTCACAGCACGAGCTTGGGTCCACAAATTAGATACCTTCTTGTTTCTTTGACCTATGGCGGAGGAGGATGCAATCAAGTATGTAACTTTGCACTTGGATGGGGTAGCTTACGATTGGTGGCATCTTGGGATGATCAATTTACAACATAACCTCATCGCCTCTTACCAGGAATTTACTCATAGATTGATTGAGCACTTTGACAAGAAAGATCCAAAGACTTATTTCAGAGACCTTGCTCAACTCAAGCAAGTGGGGAGTTTGGAAGTATATATTAGTGATTTTTAGAAGCTTTCGGTTATGGTCCCTAGCCTATCTAAAAGAAGGTTGGTCATTCTGTTACTGGAGGCCTATTGGAACCATTGAGAGGTTGGGTAAAAAAATTTGATTGCCCATCACTCCAAGAAGCAATGAGGAAGGCTAGAAGCATGGAGCTTGCAGCCCCACAAAGCAAGTTCACATCCAAAGCATCTTCTTCATCCAAGGACAACAGGTCATTCTCTAAAAGGACGGATAAATCAGATTCTAAAAAAGAATCAACAGCTCCACTAGACCAAGAAACACTCAATGATTTGTGTAAAAAGAAGTGTTTCTATTGCAAGGGACCCTACGATGCAAATCATGATTGTCCTCTAAGGCCTAAGGGCAAGGCCAACCGAATAATGTGGGCATTCTATGAGGATTTTGAATCTAATAAATCAGACCAACAAACTGATCAAGAGGAAACAAGGGTAGAAAAGTCTGAAAATGAATCCGAAATGAGGCTGGAAATGAAGAGGAAGTGAAGCTTCAAGAAGCTCATCTCACTAGCATTCAACGTGAGGGCTCCTTTAGGATGTGTGGGGTCTTAGTTGGTCAAAAGCTCATTACCTTGCTGGATACAAGTGCCACGCATAACCTTATTGATGGTAGGCTGGTTGAGAAACATAGGATTCGGACTAAGGAATTTGAAGGTATAAGAGTGAAGGTTGCTGATGGCTACACTCTTAACTGTGATAGGATGATTTCAGACCTCCCTATTCGCTTAAATAATTTTGATTTGAAGGCAGATTTCTATGTGGTGAATATGGGAGATACTGATATGGTTCTAGGCATGAAATGGTTTCATGACATAGGAGAGTTTACCCTTTGTTGGCGTTTCAAATCGCACCTCTGGAATGCGTTCTGGAAACGGACAGCTATGTGCAGTAAACTGCTCTTCGAATTAGGAGGGGAAGCTCCCTCTTTTGCTGAGTTGCATAAAGAAAAGTAATCTAAACTTACTTACGCCTATCTTTTTGGTTCAGCTACGAAAACACAAGGTTATAGAACACTAGATGTTGCGGCTGAGGTTTTCCCTTTAATGAAACTAGACAGCTACAACTTAACCTACGCTTAAAACGTTTCCACCCTCTCAAGTAAACGCAGAGCAAGAGAGTTTAGAAATGGATGAGTTTGATTTCTGAAAAATATACTTAAATAAGCTATTCTTCAACATACGTTTTAAGGCAAGCTGACAAAGAGATCATAAAAGCGTTATGGAAATACGAGATTTTTATTTCAAGGCAGACAAAGCATGCTCAAGATTTTATTTACTCATACTTCTAACACAAAACAAATAGACGGAAATTTGAGATATTTATATCAAGGTAGACAAAGCATGCTCAAGATTTTATTTACTCAAGTTTCTGGAACAAGGATTACAACTTCGGGACAGCAAGTCGTAGCAACACGCTTGCAACATGCGATCAACCTAATTGTAATCAACACAACACATGCACTAAACAAGTATTTGCAGCTAAAGAGGCATGCAAACTTGCTCCTTACACAAAGTGAACAACACTAGACGATAACAAAGAGAAGGTACTAAGACACTTATGTCTTGTTATCACAAGCACGGTTAAACTAAAATGAGCAAACACTGCTCTTATTTATAACTAAGCAGAGGAGTAGGAAACCCTAAAATCTCTTTGCTTTTACAACTACTGCTTGCCAACATGCAAGCTTTATTTCTAAATCTAGAAGAGATTAAAACATCTAAACCCTAGAAAGCTTTTAAAAAGGAAAGTGCCAACTCGTGACAACTTGTCACAATATTTTCTTTCTATCCTCAAAGAATGGAAAAGATTTGAGACAAGAATAGAAAGAAAGTGTGGAAGATGCTTCTAGAAGAAAGCAGATTTAAAGCTCGATCACATCCGCTAAAAAGCAGGCAACTTCATCTGAAGTAGGAGTGTTGAAGCTATTAATAGCAAAATGCCGCTTTTCCAAGATTTCTTCGCCATCTGTAATTGATTTCAAGAAATTTTCACTCTCATTGGCCGCTTTCTCGAACCTTGCTGACATCATGGAAATCATCATCATTCTCCCAACATTGCCTTCGCTGCCATGCAATATGTTCTGAAACTCAGCTTGGACTACGTCAAGCCCAATGTAGGAACCATCCTCAAGGCAATACTAACAAGGAATTGCTGCAACTACTTCTCTAACGAACCTAAAAGTATCAACAACTCTTTGTTTATATGCTGCAAACTCCTCAGATATTCTAACATATGTGTTCACCTTTAAAAGATGACTTTCTTTCCACTCCAGGATTTGTCTTTTATGTTCTCTCGCCATTGTAGAGCCACAAGCCATCTCTAAATCTGCAATTATGATTTCGTGCATGGGCTTGAACTCAGCTATCAGCTGTTCAAAATCCTGGATACCTTGACGTAAATCATGAGCCTTGTATCTTAACTAGAAGACTTGTGTCAGGACCTCTTTTCCTCTGTTGATGATCTCTTCAACCCACTCATTAGTTTGTTTACCACAAATAACTAACTGCCTTAATTGCTGCTGATCAGCTGGTGTTTCTAAGACTTGAGGCAGCAACTGAGTTGTTTGTGAGGTGCCTTAAATAAGATTTGATATACATAATCGGAGTTGACGATTTTCAGCCTTGAGGGCTGCCTTGTCTTCTCCATCCTTTTGCACTCTTTCTTGAATGTTTTTTGTTACCATCTTAAACCAACTTATATCAGCATGTCGAGTACTTTTACCAAGGTTTGATTTGACCATGATAAAATCGTCAACATCCACCTCACCTCTGATTTTGTCTTTAAGAGGTGTAGCTATCTCCATGACCATTTCACCCTCGAGATTCCTCTCAAAATGCATTTGTTTCTTGGCCTTCTTCATGGGTGCTTCTTGGTATATGCTAAGGTCATCAACATTCACCTGATACGAAGGCCTTCTTCTTGTCTTTCCCAAGGAGCTCTCAAGCCAAGATGTATTATTTCTATTAACATCCAAGGGAGGAATAATTGTAACATTGACCTCTATCTCCTCATCTCCAAATCAATGTGAATTGGCAAAGACCTAGGAGATGGTAGAGTTTCTTGTATCAAAGGTTCATCATGTTGTACTTCTTCTTGAAGTATGGGTTCTGGTGGAGGAACTTCTGTTTCAGCTGTAGGCTGCTCCTGTATAACAATCCCTGTATAATCCAACCTCCTTTTAGCACTCTTGGCTGATCTACTGCCCTTTGTGACCTCTTGAGACTAAACTTTTTCTTTGTTCTTTGGTTGCATTCTTGAAGAAGAGGGAAGAGATGAATGTTTCTTTGGTGGCTCTGCTACTGGAATAGACTCTCTTCTCTTTAGAATCAAGAAAGTCTTACTGTACTCCACCACTTGTCTTGTCCTTTCTTCCACTGTGATACATTCTTTATGAGCCCAGTTGACCTGTGGAAGAGGTTGCTGCTCAACCTTATTTCTAGTGTAGGCTGGAAGAATTACATCCCCATCATCATCTGACAACCCTTCAATATCTTCTAATAAGCAATCTTTCATCTGATGAAGGGTTAACGTACTGTGACTTCGCCTTCGCACCTCATACTTGTCTCTGCAATTAGCCCAAAAGTCTTCAAGTGCGGGCATATGAGCATAGTTCTGATCAAGTCTAGACGCATAGAAGCCATGGGGATCATATAATCGTCTCTCGCTGAAAGGCTTGAGACCAAATTTGTCTAACTCGTTACCCATTAGTTTAGCTTCTGCGGATGATCTACATGTGTAAATGCCTAAAGCGAAAGGAAAGCTGAAGGCTGGTTTCTTTTTGTTACGCAAACGGGTGTGAACATTTGAAATCTTCCTGAAGAATTCCATGCATACTACCTCATCTGATGGATACGTCAGTAACATAAGTGGAGCCCCCGAATAACCGTACACCCTTAGGTAAGTGAAAGTGGCAAACTGAATAAAACAATCTGCCCATTTTGATATTGCAGCCCTGGCAATGGATGAGATGCGAACATGTAGCTTGTTGTCCAGGTCCCGCACTGTATAAATCAAGAATGCTTCATTCACCCTTTTGTAATGACGTGATGCAGCAGTGAATTCCAACTGAGTATAGTAGTTGTAGACATGCTGAACGTTTAAAGAACCCTCCGTGTTTAACCCTCTGAATTTACCTTGATAGGCAACCAAATAGACTAGGTAGGAGACCATATAAAATGCATGTCTATGAAAGTACTTAGTTATCTGATGATGTAAGCAATCACTGATCAATGTAGGCCAGTCATAGAACTCTGTCTTTTTCATTATATGAGGTATCACGTAGAACATCCAAGGCTGAAACCTTGTTGCATCCGCTTGACCTGTAACCCGATTGAGTAGGGTTATTATGATGGCGAATTCATCTTTGAATTGTCCTCTTCCAACATCCTTTGGCAATGTAGAATGTTTCTCTTTCAGCCACCTATGTGCAATCTTCTTGCTGTATTTATCCTGATGTTCTTCCCATATCCTTTCACATTCTTCTACGTTGATGGTGACGTTTTCAGGCCATGGTGGAATGGAGAAGCATTTCTCAATCATGTCTAGTTTTAGGCTGCAAATAATTCTCCCATCAATTGACTGTATCTCCCTTGTAGCTGGATTGTAATGCTTGATGCAAGCAATTATGAACTCTAAGCTCTGTACTGAGAAAGGTATGGATGCTGCTGCAAGAAGACCTGAATGGCCAAGATGCCTGATGGTGGTATTGCTTGCATCTTCTAAATGACGTATATTGAACACTGGCTTGATGTGATGCAAGTCTGTCTCGACTGTTTCAATGAAATCTTGGTAAACAACTGATTTGGTCTTGAATTCTGCAGGAGTGTATTTCATTCTGAAAGACTTGAAAATTGACAGTAAACACGCCTAGGTTCAGACAAATTTTGGCAAATTTTCTAAATTTAGCTTGCTGATTTTTCTTCTTCCAACTGACAAATTTTTGAGATTTATTTTGAGATATGGGTTTTGACTAGAATTTCGGTACAAGCCAACCCAGATCGTCCGTTTTTGAAAATATGAAATGGAGACTGAAAAAGCAGCAAACCCTAATTTTCCCCAAAAAAGCAGGAAAAAGTTGTCATCTGGGTATTGTTCTTGAGCATGATTTGAATGGACCCAGTAGATTAGATTTTGAAAACCCTAGCTTCTGACTGAAAAAGCAACAACTTTTAGTTTCTCTAAAAAAGCTGAGGTATGGGTTTTGTCCAAAAGAAGGTTTAGCATAGACCCAGAAGACTAGAAATGGATGAATATGAAGTTTTCCCTGACATGCAAAATAAAAACAGTTGCTGCAACTTAGAGAGAAATCTTCAACAATTTGTCCAGAAGATAGAACAAAAATGGATCAGCTTGCTGAAATTTGATAATATAGGCCTTCTCCTTCTTAAATTTGATGTTCTTGATGAGAAAATATGAAAGAGGAGGTCTTCTTTGATTGCTGATCTGAAAATTTATGAGAAACCAGCAAGTTAGGGTTCTTGAATCTTGAAAAACATAGGTTTGAAGCTGCTGATATGTTTCTCTTTGAAGGCACCTGGAAGAAAATATGAAAAATAATACATAGAGATGTCCTTAGATAAGTTTTTGCTTTGAAAACAGCTTTGAAAACCCTAATCTTGAAGAAACCCTAAACCTAATTCATGCCTTGAGGAAAGGCGTATTTCTCTTCTCTTGAAAATTTTGAAACTTTCGAAAAATAAACTAAGGCATGAAGGAATGGGTGCCCTTCTTGAGGTATGGCGCCCAGTCTTCCCAGACTTAGCCAAATTTCTATCATTTTCAAATTTTGTTCACTTTCTGACCCTGCTTCAGCTCTGTCTCCCGGCCTCTAGATTTGTCCGCTGAACGAACTGATTCTTCCATTGTGGAGCCTGATCATATCTAAGAATTTTGTTCTGGAGACGTCATTAGCTAAAAGCTTCATTTATCCCTTTGAAACGTCAGGTGCCTATCCTTGGTAAGGGCGCCTATTTCTCCCAGTGTTAGCCATTTTTATGATCTTCAATCTTTATGCTTGTCTTCTGACCTTCAGATGATTTCACTATTCCGGGTGTTGTACTTGTCGGATTGACTGGCTATTGAGTTCACTGGATAGCTGAGATGAATCTGGAAGGGGTCTTCTGGATCACTCGTTTCCGGAAACTGACTTCTGGTGGCCTTAAACCCTAGGTGCCTTTCTCCTTTAGGGGCGCCCATAGCTTCCAGTGTTAGTTTTTATTTTTGAATTTTCACTGTTGCTTTCCACTTTTTGCCATTTCTCATACTTTTTCTCCTCTATTTGCCTGGCGATATCTGATGACTGCTGACTCTGACGGACAAGCTAACAGATTCGTTGGAGAGCTGGATCTAGTTTGAGGAAGTTGTGCTGGAGAAGTCTTCAACAAATTTGACCATCTGCTATCTCAAAAGTTTGGGTGCCCTTCTTGAGGTATGGCGCCCATCTTATCCAGACTTAGATTTTTTCATGATCTTCAATCTTTAGAGTTTTAAGATACCTCTCTGTGGCTCCTGTTTGTCTTGAATTTGCCAGTGACTGGATGATCTGATGAGCATGCCGGCTGATTCTTTGCGGGGCTGGGATGATTCTGAGCAACATTGACCTGGAGATGGGAACCCTGATTTTGACTTTAGACCTCTTGAAAAGCTGGGCGCCTTTCTCCTTCAGGGGCGCCCATGGCTGGTAGTGTTAGAAAATTTTATTAATTTTTCAATTTTACCTCGTAACACGTGTTTCCATTGCCTTTGGCTGCCAAGATGAAATTTTTTCTAAGGCATTGAAACATGGGTGCCTCTTCTTGATAAGGGCGCCTGAAATCTCCAGACTTAGATTCTATTTTGACTTTTTCATTTTTTAACTTCTTCAGCTTGTTCCTCGTTTCTCGTGCACATTGTTCATCGACAATCTCTGTTTGATGCTCGAACTCTTGATTCTGACACTTGGCAACTGACTAACTTCCATGAATAACCTTGGACCTCCGAAGCAGCTTCTAAAAAAGCATAATAGACCCAGTAGAGTAAAACTGACCTTTTTGTGATTCTAACTGCACCAGTCTAGTGAGGAAGGATTTTAAGCCAATCAAAATCAGTCTTAACCCTAACGGCCAAACTTTCTATTTTAAGAAAATTTTACAAGTATCCGTTTCGTAAGAAACCTAGAAAAACCCAGAAAAAGTTTCTATTTTTAGAAAACTGCTAAAAATAGAAATTTTCCTAAAATTTAGGGATGAAAAACTAAAATCTGGGTTTTGTAGGTTTGGTCTTTTTGAACCGACCCAGATTGTCAGATTTTGAAAATTTCAAGCTTATGACCCCCATGCAAGACATGTAGACCCCTATTTTGACCTTTTCTGATAGATTTAATAGTATCTTGACTCAATTCTTCAAAATACTTAGTGTAGCGAAAATTTTAATTTGGGGTACAACACCCTTAACCTTCGAGAGATGGAAATGAGATTCAAGGTGGATGGGAAGACTCATGTGTTGAAAGCCACTAGAGATAGCAGTTTCAAGATGATATCTTTCAGAAGAATGGAGAGACTCATACGCCACAACATGGTTGAGTGGGCAGCAACAAAAACCAGTTTATCATCCTAATATACAGGAGTTGAGGATTAAACACTCTAAGGTGTTTAATGACATTCCACCAAGCAGACCTCTAGACAAAGGGATTGAGCACATCATAGAGGAGGGTGCCAAACTTGTGATGATCACTCCTTATAGGCACCCTAAGCGGTTGTAAGATGAAATTGAAAAGACAATAAAAGAGCTTCTTGCTATGGGGCACATTAGACTGAGCAAATCTCTTTTTGCTTCGTCAGTTATTTTGGTAAAGAAAAAAGATGGTACCCTACAAATGTGCATTGATTACAGGGTTCTGAATAAGAGGATGATTAAGAATAGGTACCCTATTCCTCGTATTGACGAGTTGATTGATGAGCTTCACGGTGCTTGCTATTTTACGAAGATAGATTTGAGATCTGGGTATCATCAAATCAGGGTCAGAGAGCAGGACATTGAGAAGACAACATTTAGATGCCATTGTGGACACTTTGATTTTGTGGTTATGCCTTTCAGTTGAACCAATACCCCTAATACATTTTAGTCCACAATGAATAGGATATTTCAGTTACAATTGCGAAGATTTGTTTTGGTCTTCTTTGATGATATATTGATTTACAACAAATCTTGGGAGGAGCATCTGGTTCATTTGGATACAGTGTTGCGTATATTTGCCAGGGAGTCCTTGTATGCTGAGGACTCCAAAAGTGCTTCAGGTATGACAAAATTACTGTACTTTGGCCATTTCATCAGTGTAGAGGGGGTTCGCATGGATGCAGACAAGGTCTGAGCTATCATTGAGTGGCCTACTCCTGAGAGTCTTACTTAGCTTAGAGGTTTTTTGGGCTTGTGTGGCTCCTTCCGTTGATTTGTTAGTGGAATTCACGACATGCAGCACCAGTTACAAACTTGACAAGGAAAGGTGTGTTTGTTTGGACTCTTGAGGCACAAGAGTGTTTTGAGAAGTTTAAGCAATTGATGACTACTTGTCCAGTCTTGGCATTATTGGATTTTACTAGGCCCTTCGAGCGTCAGTGTGATGCCTTGGGTGAGGGTATTGGCGCAGTTCTTATATAGGACAAGCATCCAATAGGTTTCAAGAGCAGGAAGCTAAGGGGACCAAAGAGGAGCTATAGCATATTCAACAAGGAAATGGTAGCCATCATGCACACGTTGGCTAAGTTCGGGCAATACTTTTTGGTAGAAAATTGTGTTAAAATGGATCATAACAGCCTGAGACATTTCCTAGGGCAGCGAGATCTCAATGATCGTCAACAGAAGTGGGTAAGTAAGCTACAGTCATATGACTTTGACATTGCCTATGTCAAAGGGACTCAGAATGTTGTTGTTGATGCTTTGTCTCGTTGACCACATTTGAGCTCAATGGTTGAGATTTTCGAGGATTGGAGACATCTGATTACAGCAGAGTATGCCAAAGACTCTTGGGCTTCTGGCATTGTTGAGGGTTTAGTGCAGGACAGCAGATACTCTGTTGTAAATGAGCTTATCATTTACAAAGGGAGAATTTTCTTGACCCTAGGATCGGAAATGAAGAGAAAAGTGTTGAGAACATTTGATGATGTGCCCATGGTAGGACATCCCGGGTATTTCAAAACTTGCAGGAAGGTACAAAATCATTTCACTTGGAAAGGGCTTAAGTTAGATTTTATCCGATATGTCAGAGAGTGCCCTGTTTTTTCAGCAAAATAAATAGGAGCATACCTATCCTGCAGGGTTGCTTCAGCCACTTCCAATTCTTGATACGAAGTGGGAATGCTTGTTTATGGATTCCATTACGAGCTTGCCGAAAGCCCAAGGTAGAGATTGCATATGTGTGGTTGTTGATCGGCTCACGAAGTATGCTCACTTTTTCTCGATTGCAGCTACATATTCAGCTACATAGGTAGCAAAGTTATTTTTTCGTGAGATATTCGGATTGCATTGTTTACCCCAGAATATTGTTAGCAACAGGGATAGTCGGTTCTTGAGTCACTTCTGGCAGGAGCTATTCAGACTTTGTAGGACTGAGCTTACTCCGAGCATCAACTACCACCCACAGACAAATGTCCAGACGAAGATTTCAAATAAATGGGTGGAGGGACATCTCAGGAACTATATTGCAGGGCAGCAAAAGGCTTGGGTGAAGTGGATTCGTCTTTGTGAGTATTGTTATAACACCACTCACCATTTGTCGATTCAAATGACACCGTTTATGGCACTATATGGGTATAATGCGCCCAACTTTCTTGATTTACTGCTGAGTGACAGTAGAGTGCCTAGTGTTGGGGATCTTTTCTAGGAGAACCAGGATATCATGAGGGCTCTTCGAGAGAACATTCAAAAGGCACAAAATCAGCAAAAGCAGTATGCAGATTAGAAGAGAGTTGAGCATTCTTTTGAGGTAGGGGATATGGTGTATCTGATGTTGTAGCCCTACAGCCAGTCCACTCTTAGGAAGAGTGGTGTAGAGAAACTCAAGCCACGCTACTATGGCCCTTTTAGGATTATCAGGCAGGCAAGCGAGGTGGCTTATGCGTTGGACCTATTGGCAGATAGCAGGGTACACAATGTATTTCATGTTTTGCGCCTCAAGAAGGCGTTAGGACATCGTGTTGTCCCCTCTTTTGCTTTACCACCCCTGGATGATGAGGCAAAATTGATTTTAGTACCTGAAGCCATCTTAGATGTCAGAGAGATACAGTTGCAAAGACGGGTCATTAGGAAGTATTTGATTAAGTGGAAGGACCTGCCGGTAGAGGATGCTACATGGGAGAGCGAGGACATTTTGCAGCATCCGGAGTTGAGATTGCTTGGGGACAAGCAATTTCAGGGAGGGCGGACTATAATTTCCCCTTCTAACTAGACATTAGTTGTCAATGGGATTAGCCTATCAGTTGAGCCTCGTAAGCTAATGGGCTTGGATAGAGGGTCTTTTGAGGCAGATACCTAGTCAGTTGATGGTATTATACTTCTCTAGTGCTTGGTGGGGTTCAGGCTTTTGCAGAGGTTTCAGGACTCAGTTTCTCATACTTACTATTTATAGTAAGTCATTCAACCAATGTTTCTATATATAGCAGGGCACTTGAACGTGATGTGTTGGTAGTGTCGATTCCGAAGTTCAGTTGGTTGGATGAAATAAGGAGAATTGCACAAGTTATAACGTTTAATTATTATTAAAGGTGACTTTAATAATAATTAATATTATAAAGTTATATTATTAAGTTATAATTGCACTTTATGACTTAGGGGACCATTAGTCTTTAAAAAGGGGGCCATTTTAATTAATTACTTGGGCGCCAATCTCAAGGTAATATTTTAATGATGCTAAAGTACGAAAATATATCTCAAAGAACACAAAAAAATCACAAAACCCAAAAGCAATCAAAACACAAATTTACCAGTTAGCATCCAGTAGTATAGAGTTTCAGTTTGGGGAGAACTTAGGGTTCTTACATTGGAGTGGGGTGCTATGGTGCTAACACTTCGAGTTACTTCCATCTTCTCATGTTTGATGGATGTGAGGTTCTTGTGTGTTAGGATTCAAGAGGTAATAGGCTTGGCACATTAGTTCAATTGGATCTCGTTGAGCGCATCACCACTCTCAACTTGGTGATGATTATATCAGAGTGGCACAGTGGAAGTCCGTGGGTGTAGGAAATGGTGGACTTCTAGTTTGGCTGTGGCATCCAAGGATTCCTATGTTTAATACATTGCTCTACATTGGGGTATTAGTTTACATTGATGTTGAGCATGGATTTATCTCTACCCAGCGAATGCTAAGGATATGTTGTTGGACATTCTACAAGCTTATTTGGGATCCGGGTATTCAGGTGACCAGCCATGGTATCCAAGTGAAGATTGCTTGGGGACAAACACTCTTTGGGAGGGAAGACTATAATGTCCTCTTTTCCTAGGCAATTGATAGATGTGGTGGTTAATTTATCACTTGGTCCTTGTAGGCTAACATGGTGTTTAGGGAACCTTTGAGGGTGATCGATGGCTCTTTAGTAAGCCTTTTGGTGTTTATTTCAGTATTCAGCAATTTAGTGTCCCAATTTATTTGTGGTGTGTGTTTCTGAGGCCATTCTAAACACTTTTACCCACACTATATTTAGTAAGTCACTTGGACGTGTTGCTCATACTTACTATTTATAGTAAGTCATGGTATGGTCAGCTACTATCACGCCTATATCTGCAAAGTTGATAGATTACTCCTATGAGTTGATATTGGCATTTATTGGGGAGTTAATGATTTAAATTATATTATTAAAGTTAATCTAGTTTAACTTTAATAATATTAATTATTATGGACGACTTTATTTAATGATGTTATAAGGGGTTAAAAAGGTGTTATAAGGTGCTGCATAAATTATTATTATTTAATGAGTTGTCCTCTCAACTTTATGAGATGTAATAAAAAGCAAATATATTTTAAATGTACATCAAAAAGCAAATATAAATTAAAAAGCATTTATTAGCCAAGTGGGACGTGGGTTATTGAGGAAGTATAAAAAGCACACTTAATGCTTTTTTATTCATTCTTGTTTGGACAAATTTTGAGAAGAGTTTCAACAAGGGTTTGCTGGTTGTGAAAGCCATAGCTTTTTGACAACAAAAACCCTCAAAGAGTATAGTGTTTGCAGGTGTAGAAGATCACCCAAGAGCACTTAATTGGATAATCTCATTCAAGGATTATATTTGTACTTCAATGATTTACAAGAAAGAATTCAATTTTCAGGGTTTTATAGATTAACAGGAAATTGGAAGCTTTATTGATTGAATTTGAAGGATTACTTGCTGATGTATAAGTCAATCCTTGCTAGTCTGGGCATGAGGATTTCCTGAGGAGTTTTATAAATTACTAAGTATCAGATATAAGGGTGTGAAGATTGAAGAAGTTTTATTGCTGTTCACTATCAGTCCTGGCGTGAGGACTTTTGAAGGTTATTGTTGCAAAAAAATCTGGCCGTGGGAATTTGAAGGGTTTACTACTATCAAAATCCCTAGTCGTCCAATATTATGCTCACCAGGTGAAACTTCTAGGAATTAGTGAAGTCGTGGCCATAACTGCAGGTCGTGGCAACTCAGGTAAGCTAATCTCTGATCCAAATCACTAGCTACAGGTCTGCAGCAGTTAGGTGTGAGGTCTTGAGGTGAAATCGCCTTGTTTTGAGAACTATTGGGTGCTACATAGAGAGGTGTATTACTTGGCAGGTTATTGTATGAAGTTCTGAAGGTGCAAAAAATTATTTTATCAGCATTCCCAGGTGTGTGTTGCTGTTGTAATCAGAGCTGACTTCATTCACAGTTTGGGCCTGCAAGTGGCGTACCATTTACCAAGAGTGGCATCTCTTCAAGGAGGCTATCATAGTGGTATTTATCTCTTGTTGGTAATTTGTAATTTTCTGAGCATATATATATTGCTGCCTTCATTGTTTCAAGACCAATTTATGTCATTGGTTTCATACCCTCTGTGAATGTATTGAATGCATATAATCTTAAATCCGTCATATGGTGAAAACTATGTATTGGAATTGATATTGTGATTGCAAACTTCCATATTATTGAAGAGGTTCAATTTAGTTTTGATGCATGCCATCTATTTGACAAAATGCCAGTGTATCAAATAACAATAATCGTTTAAATTTATCGAGCTAAATCACAAAGTCCAAACTCCATTTGGGGTGGGACATTACACCCTACCATCCTTTCCTTGGTCTGCCACACCACAATATTAATTCCTAAATGTGTTGTACAATTCTAAAACTGTCCTAAAAGAAGTCAATTCACATTTTGATAAGGCTCAAGAGCCTTACGTAGCTTTTCAAGGTGATGTTATTGCTGGTTGATGCTTATTGAGAGATTGCCATATAAGCGTGGATATTAAGGAAGTGACGTGGAGTTCTTGAGAAGTCAAATCTGCAGTCAAACCTTGGTGTAGCTAAATGAGGAGAAGTCGCCCATTTTAAATAAGTGCCAATGAAACTATAAAACTTTGTCGTACCTATTTCCAAGGAGCCATATGTAATGTCCACTTTTCTAACTCACATTGTATGATGTTGTCGTTAGCCTATTTCTCCTTGGTTCTATAGGCTAATTGAGGCTTTCAAGGAATCTTGAGGATTTTTGGCCTAGGCAATTTTCGTTGTAGGTCAATCTGCGGCATCTGGAGGCAGTTTTGGTATACTTACTATTTTAGTAAGTCATTAATGTTATTAATAGTAGTTCATCAGGTGGCCCATGATCTCTAGTGACAGTGCCTTTTCAATGGAAAGTTGGTTATTATCATCAGATGATTTCGGTTCCATTGGGTTAATTCGTCTCCGCATTAATAAAGTTTAAAAGTTAAATCCAATTATTTGACTTTATTAATGTGAGTCTAAAGTTAAGTGGGAAAAATGAAAAGTAAAAGGGGCTCCTTATTTTAAAATGCATGAGACATCAAAAAGGCAAAAACGAAGTTTATGTTTTATCCCACATTGGTTAAAATTGTGAATGAGCTCTTATGAGAAGTGTTGTGACCTTTTCACACATCCCCCCATTCAAAATGGGGACCGCCTAATTTTTGCTCCATTCTAGTCTTTTGGCTTTGGTTTTGGGTTGTTTTGCATGTCTCTCTGTTCCTCGCGGTCCTTCTGGGGATGTCCCTATCTTTGACCTAATTGGAAATTTTGGCTAAGTCTAAAGTGCATTTTGATGAATTAGGGTTTTCATTCTTCAAGCTAGATTGAGGTTAATTCAAGTTGGCAAATTGAAATTTGAGAATGGCATTGCAATCGGGAGGCTTCAGGTAGGATCCCATTAAATTTTCACTGAATTCTGACAACTTACTATTTTTAGTAAATACTTAATTTGGGATCTTTTCTT
The DNA here is from genome assembly GCA_007115665.2 of Sequoiadendron giganteum. Taxonomy (NCBI): domain Eukaryota; kingdom Viridiplantae; phylum Streptophyta; class Pinopsida; order Cupressales; family Cupressaceae; genus Sequoiadendron; species Sequoiadendron giganteum. The sequence continues at coordinate 170,791,083 of VCHN02000014.1, read as the reverse complement.
CAGGATTTTGGAATTCTGACTGCTTCACCACATTCAGGACACTTCAAAGTGCTTGCACGCAAAATTTGAGCAAATTCGGACAACTTTCTATTTTTAACAGTTCTGGTTTCAGAGGCAATTTTTTGAGTTTGCATGCATGATTTTTCAATGCATGTCAGGATAGTCTTTCTGGGTTTTTTGAGAGCTTCGCGATGATATAACATGCAAGTCAAAATGATAACTTACTATTTTTAGCAAGTGCTCACATGTAGACCAATTTTCTAGGTTTTTCTGGGGTTTTTGAGATCTCTTGGGCAATATGACATGCAAATACATCCGGCAGTCAGTTGACCACTTTTTCAGGCACTTACTATTTTTAGTAGGTTCACCCCAACAGTCCTAGATCTTCAATTTCGAGAGAAGAGCAGTATGGAGCAGAAACGAAGTCAAATGGAGGTCAATTGAGGCACATGCAAACGAGATTAGGGTTTCCTACCTTTATGCCTAAAATGAGGGGTGAAATTCGAGAAAATGTCAAACTGATGTATCCCACCGAGATCAGCATCTTTCAAAGAGTCCACTGGTGAAATTTGAGCAAAAATTGCATACTTACTATTTATAGTAAGTCACTTCAAAGGCTAAAAATAGCAAGCACATGCAAGCGACAGGTGTGAACAGGTTAGTCAAGCCACAAGGACCACATTGAGCCAACTTCGAGTTCAAAACAGCTGAAAATTCATGAAAATCACAAGTCTTCTGAATTTACTAAAAATAGAAGGCCAAGGCAAACAAGATTGATGTGGTAGCATAGAGAAATTTCTAAGTCTGAAAACTTGAGGCTCACCCCTCTAGATGCGCCCAAGGTGGAAGAGACAACTACCAGAGTGAAAAAGTCTCTGAGTCATGAAAACAAAAGCTCAAGGGGAAAAATGTGCCCAAGGTGGTAGAGGAGTTGAGAAAAAGTTTCCAAGAATGGAAGCACGAACCCTTGAATGTGCCCTTGAGAGAAGGAGTTGGTGGGAAATTTTATCCAAGGCATGAAAATGTAAGTCCACCCCTCAATATGGCCCAAGAAAGAAAGGACAAGACTTAAATAAATTTCTAAGTCAAGAAAAATGAATGCCAAGGGGTAAAATGCACCCAAGGAGTGGGGAATCATATGAAATTTTCTAAGTCATGCAAGAAAAGTGGAAGCACCACCTCCCAAATGCACCCAAGATAAGCAAGAGGCTTGGTAAAGTTTCTAAGTCAAAAATGGAAGTAGAAGACCTCAAAGGCTCCCAAGTTGAGGTGGCAAGGTAAGAGTATTCTCTAAGGCATTAAAACATGTGACAAGAGCTCAAATGCGCCCAAGGGCATGATAGAAGACATGAGATCCAAACATTTTCCAAGGCATTGAGAATTGAAGCAGCCCCTCCCTAAATGCGCCCACAAGGCATGGGGTGTTAAGAAATGTTCTAAGGCATGAAAATGGAACTACACCTCCCTAAATGTGCCCACAAGGTAGCTTGGTGATTGAAAATGTTCTAACGCAATGAGAATAGAACTACAACTCCTCTGTAATGTCCCCTTTTTCACGAGCATCAAAGCTGGGGGATTAGCCTATTTTCCTGACCCTCGTAGGCTAATAGTTCTGGATAGAGGGTTTCTTGGATGGGCACTTGGTCGTCAGTTTGCAATATGGGTTTTCGGAGTGTGGTGACAGGGTGAATTGTTGCGTTTGGCAGGATACTTGTGCTTAAATTTATGATACTCGCCTTCTATTTCACCATCCTCGGCCTAGGGACCATGTATCTTTAAAAGGAAGGGGTCACTTTATATTTTTCAGTTACTATTCATTCATAAAGTGAAAAAAAAAATAACTTAAGTGAATAGTGCTCACTTTTATGAATAGTGTTTTTCAATGCAAAAATTTATAAATAGAAGGAGAATTTCGACCCTCTCCATGGATGAATGATTTAGCTTGTTGAAAACTTGGGGAGTGAAGCTTGGAGGGAGAAGGAAGCTAGGGTTTCCTAATTTCTTGCAGTGGGTGAGCTTGGTGGGGCTCTGTTCTTCGTTCTTGAGCTGCTTGAGGGTGTGAAACACCACCTTAAAGTCATTGATCTGTTATTGTTGCTTCAGTTGGAGAACTGTGTTGCTGTTTGCAGTTACTTCGAGCTTGTTTTTGAATGGTTTTGACTGCCATAGACTCCAATTGCGTTAGCACAGGGGCTGCTTACTTTCCGTGGAGTTTTGGAGCTGTTTTTGAAAGCTACAGCCAGCTGTGTTTTTATGAGGGTTTCAATCAGCAAAAGAAGAAAAAACGCCTTTTCTTAGAGGCTTCAATCACACCCAAAAGGTGCGCCCTTATCCCAAAAAGCTTTGCAATCCGGATTTGGTTGGGAGAAGTTCGTTATTCGAAAGTTGTGTGCACTTCTTTGGGGGTGGGTACTGTAGCAAGTCACTATTCACAGTGCTTGTATGGCTGTAAGTTAAAGTGTAGCATAAGATAAAGTTAGCTTGAAATCTGATGTAAATTATATGTTAAATGCAACTTATTATGTAATGAAGAAAACCTATTTGGTCACTAAACTGAGCATTGTATTCAAAGTTGTTTCAGTAGTTAGTTTGTTTGAAGTTTCCATTGTATGCATATGCTCTTTAGTACCATTTTAGTGTTATTAGCAAACAAACTCAGAAGCACAAAAAGAGAGATTAAACTGAAACAAAAATCAGAGCTACGAAACACAGTGAAAATGAATCAGTAGAGTGTCGGTACACCACAATGGTATCAAAGCGGTTTCCTGCCAACCTGTTGGGTGAGTTTCAGCTGCAAAGGTTTAGTTGTGCTTCATGGCTACTCATGGGAAGCAATGAAATGGCATATTAAAGCAGTTGGATATCGTAGTGTAGGAGTCAAGTCAGATTTCAAAAAGGATGAATCAAATGCTTTCAAACCCAAATTTAGAGCAGTACCAATTATCCTTCTTCAGGTCTATGTCACAAAACAAAAATAAGGAGAGAGAAGAGGCATCTATAGGAGAAACTTCTAGAAATCTCCACAATGAATTTGCAGCAGTTAGTGATCAGCCTACGGATGATCATAAGGAGAGTATAAAACAGATTTGCCAAGAGGAAGATTTGGATCGCATGACACTTCATGATGATGTCAAGGTTGAAGGAAAGCAAAAGCTAGTTGAAGTTAAATCAGTTACATTAGAGCAACAACATGAAGGTCAGATTTCTTGTGATACCTCACTATATGAGTCCAGCATCACTTCGACCTATCATGACAAGGAATCGGATTGTGGTTCGGTGGATGTTATTCACCCATATGAAAGTCGGTTGAAGGCCCAAGATATTGAGGAGAATGTGAAAATTGATCTTCTACTTAGTGGAGCAGCCACTAGTGTTTTGACTACACCATTTGGTAGTCGTGAAGATATCAAGCATATGAGGGCTGGTTTTGTATATTTTGGCAGCGAAGAGGTAAAGAGGTCTGAAAAGTTGAACGAAGGATGGTTGCAAAAAGCCAAGGAGGCTAGATTAGTGGCTTTCGATGCGAGACAACACCTTCAAAAGGTAAAAGATAGAGTCAATCTCGTCAACATAGCGAGACAAAAGGGAATAGATAACCTTGGAGGACTCCTTACATAGAGAAGGGATGCACTTTGTTCCAATGATAGTGATAAGGTTGATAAGCCTGGGCAATCGAAGGACTGGGTGAAGATTCCAGACAGGGGTAAACAAGAACAGTTAGAGGCTTCATCATATGGTGCGGAGGTTGTTCATAGCTTGGAGATGAAGTTGAAAGTGAAGGAGGATGGGATTATTGCGGCATTATCTCATCATGGCAGGATGCACAAATTAATTGAGGATCATCTTTGGGTAGTCTAGTTAGAGAAAAGACAAGAAGGGACTGGAGCCGGATCTTCTAATGATGCTTTGCAGATTGTCAAAGGAGAAATGGAAATAATGAAGACGAATTATTTGAACCTTCTTTCAGACAGAGACACCCTACTTAGCCTTGTTGGGATCTATTCGGATTCCTTGATGAGGGAAGAAGAGGAAGCTAATAAGCTCTCTCTAGAGCTGGAGGACGTTAAGGGTTCTTTGGTGAGCACTCAATTAGCACAGTTAGGAGAGTTTCACCTCAATTGCAACATGAGGTATGCTCATCAACTTATTTTCATACCACATACACAGGATTTGATGATGACTTTGATGGCACAAAGAGGTGGGTGGAATAAGGAGTGCTCTAGTCAACTCTGGTATGACTTGTCTCCAACTTCAAATGACGATTCCGGGTTTAGCAGGTCCTCTACTTTATTCTCCCATGCTGATTATCACTTGATTCGAGACTTGGAGACTTCCTGCAATTTGGAAAAAGGGTATATCCGAGTGGCACCGCTGAAGTCAGATGGTGTTGAGGTTGATAGATTTTCCATTTATCCGTGCGACTCAAGTATGATACTTGAAGTGTATCAGCATAGTGTTTGGAATTGGCATGGTTTACTGAGTTGGGACCCAGGTGGAGGTAGAGTTAGCACTGCCATTTGGAGGGGTCCCAATGTATTGCTTCACCACTTCTGGTATGGTGGAGTTAGGATCAATGTTGAGAGCATCTTGAATGATACCCAGCGAAAACTCATGCTTTCACAACGAAGATTACCTTGTAGCCTGCAACAGCATGAAGCTACGGTGGCTACACATGTGCAAGATGCTACTATTGAGTTGTTACATGAAAGTACTCAAGAATTGGGTATCTTGAGTACTAATGGTGCATTATTTGGCGTGGATTCATGTCATGGTGAGTCTGATTTTCTAGATCAGGCCTTAGAGAACAAGTTTGATTATTCATGTGTTGACATAGAACCACAGGATCGTGAGTTGGATGGTGATACAGTTACATTGGAAAAGGAAGTGTGTGAAGATACTGTCATATCAGCAGTTTCTACCTTACCCGATGAGCCATCCGTTGAGGTACATAGCAGCAGTACCTTAGTTGTTGATGTGTGCATTGAGGATAGCACACATGATGTTGCTGATCATGAGGTGAGTGATGAGGACTCAGCCTCTTACTATAGTGCAGATTTGAGTGGAAATGATGAGTCACAGGGGCATCACCATCTGACGGGGCAGTTGAAGGTTAGTGATAGTATGATTGTTACAGCCTTGGAGCATTTTGATGTTGCTCAACAGATGTTGGCAACCTATGGTTAGAGTACTCTTATGTCAGATGAGCACGGTGATAGCAGTCTTTCCCTTGGAGAGTTCCATACACTACGAGAAGCTATTGGATTAATGAAACATAATTATTTGAAGTTACTTGCTGATAGGAACTATCTTCTTAAGTGGGATGGTATTTGCTATGATGCATTGAAGGGAAAAGAAAAGGAGGTTGACAAGCTCACTCATGAGCTTGAGGTGACTATGGACTCATTGCACAGCGCCCGGTTGACCCTTCAGGAGTTAATCTCACGGTTGGAGGAGCTTACCGTGGAGTTCAGTTTGGCACAGTCTCCACCAGCTGCAGTTACAATACAGTTTCCTACAGTGGCAGTTGGTTATGATTTGACGTCTACGGGTTGTAGTGAGGATGTGGTAACTTCCATCCTGGATACAGGGGCAGTTGACTCAGTTGAGCTGAGTACTTTGACTGAGGACAACAGAAAACCACATGTTACATCCAGCACTCAGGTGGTCAGTACTATGACAGATGACGCAGGTCCAATAGTTGATAGCTCTTGTGTGGCTGTGGGGGATTCTCTAGAGAGTTGTGTGTTAGTACACGAGGCTACTCCATCATCTTCACACGGGACTCGCAGAGTATCATTGGGTTGGGAGTATGGCTCTCATGTTGATTTGTTTCCCTCTCTTGGAAGCAAATCTAATGCATCATCCATGCAGCTGATTTTGGACGCCAGCTTGTTGTGACTCAGAGTTAGAGTGATCAACTGCAAGTTCCTGAGGATAAGGTTGATTCAGCCTTACATCGTTTTGACTATAGGAGTTTGGAGCTATCTCCTGATTCCAATATTGCTAGTGATGAGCCATTCACCGAAGTTGGATCATTCTATTGCAACTACCCAACAAGGAGTGCTCATCTTTTTTCGTTTGACCCACATGCGGAGGACTTGACGATGCATCGATGCGGATTGGTTCCGGGGTTATACCATCCATTATGGGATGGGATTTTGCCATCTTCAGAAGATGGGGTTAGAGGCTGCAAGTACCTGACTCAGTTGTTTGCAGAGGATTACTTGCAAGGTCAGCAGTCAGTTATCCACCATGCTAATATGTATCCGACAAGGGTTGCTACTTTAATGTCATAGGGATTACATTCAGGTACAGTGTTACAAAGTGACTGTGATGCCAGTTGGCATGATGGTTGGATTAGTTATCGCATCCATGGGTGTTTAACGGAGAACAAAGAGAGATTTGGCATAGCGGATGCTTCTAGATATTCTTATCTTTGCATGATAGATGGATGTGAGTTCAGATTGTTTTGGGATCCAGGTGGTAACAAGTTTAGTACTGAATATTGGATGGGTCCCATTGAATTACTTCATCACTCACAGCATGATGAAGTTGAGGGCAGTAGAGCGCAGCGGAAGTCGGAGAAAGTTAAACACAACAAACCTTCATTTTGGGTTTGGGATCCAGGAATATGTAGCGCAGTTGCATTTATGCTGGTGCTTCCGGAGTTAGTCAGTGATACATGGGACATTTTTCAGTTCTTCTTTTCGGCCTTCCGAGGAGTAAGGTTTCTTTGCAGTAGAGATTGCTTGGGGACAAACAATTTCAGGGAGGGCGGATTGTAATGTCCCCTTTTTCACGAGCATCAGAGTTGGGGGATTAGCCTATTTTCCTAACTCTCGTAGGCTAATAGTTCTGGATAGAGGGTTTCTTGGACGGGTAATTGGTCGTCAGTTTGCAGTATGGGTCTTAGGAGTGTGGTGACAGGGTGAATTGTTGCGTTTGGCAGGATACTTGTGCTTAAATTTATGATACTCGCCTTCTATTTCACCATCCTCGGCCTAGGGACCATGTGTCTTTAAAAGGAAGGGGTCACTTTATATTTTTCAGTTACTATTCATTCATAAAGTGAAAAAAAAAATAACTTAAGTGAATAGTGCTCACTTTTATGAATAGTGTTTTTTAATGCAAAAATTTATAAGTAGAAGGAGAATTTCGACCCTCTTCATGGATGAATGATTTAGCTTGTTGAAAACTTGGGGAGTGAAGCTTGGAGGGAGAAGGAAGCTAGGGTTTCTTGATTTCTTGCAGTGGGTGAGCCTGGTGGGGCTCTATTCTTCGTTCTTGAGCTGCTTGAGGGTGTGAAACACCACCTTAAAGTTGCTGATCTATTATTGTTGCTTTAGTTGGAGACTTGTGTTGCTGTTTGTAGGTTACTTCGAGCTTGTTTTTGAATGGTTTTGATTTCCATAGACTCCAATCGCATTAGCACAGGGGCTGCTTACTTTCCGTGGAGTTTTGGAGCTGTTTTTGAAAGCTACAGCCAGCTGCGTTTTTATGAGGGTTTCAATCAGCAAAAGAAGAAAAAACACCTTTTCTTAGAGGCTTCAATCACATCCAAAAGGGGCGCCCTTATCCCAGAAGGCTTTGCAATCCGGATTTGGTTGGGAGAAGTTCGTTATTCGAAAGTTGTGTGCACTTCTTTGGGGGTGGGTACTGTAGCAAGTCACTATTCACAATGCTTGTATGGTTGTAAGTTAAAGTGTAGCATAAGATAAAGTTAGCTTGAAATCTGATGTAAATTATATGTTGAATAAAACTTATTATGTAATGAAGAAAACCTATTTGGTCACTAAACTGAGCATTGTATTCAAAGTTGTTTCAGTAGTTAGTTTGTTTGAAGTTTCCATTGTATGCTTATGCTCTTTAGTACCAGTTTAGTGTTATTAGCAAACAAACTCAGAAGCACAAAAAGAGAGATTAAACTGAAACAAAAATCAGACCTACGAAACACAGTGAAAACGAATCAGCAGAGTGTCGGAACACTACATCCTAAAGTGCGCCCATCTTAGACAATGAAGGCATAAAAAATTTCTTAGTTATAAAATGAGAGTAGACACCCTCAAATGTGCCCAAGGAGTAGGGGGGTATAAAAAATTTCTAAGTCATGAGGATACCTGAAGCACCACCTATGAAATGGGCCCTTGGCATGAAATGAACGTGTGGAAAAAATTTCTAAGTAAAAAATGGAAGCTTGAGCTCCCATATGCGCCCTTGGCATGAAGTGAAAGTGTGGAAAAAGTTTCTAAGTCACAAAATGGAAGTAGAACCCTCCAAATGTGGCCTAAAGTGGATAGAAGGCTTGAAAAATGCCTAAGTATCAAAATGGAAGTAGAACCCTGCAAATGCGCCCTAAAGGGGATAGAAGGATTGAAAAATTCCTAAGTATCAAAATGACAGTGGACCCTCCCAAATGTGCCATGATAAGTAGGAGGAAGCTTGAATATTTTCTAAGGCAATGGAAATGAAATGCCAAGGGGCCAAATGCGCCCAAGGTGATATGAGGTTGATGAATATTTTCTAAGGCAATGGAAACGATTATGCAAAGAGTCTAAATGTGCCCAACGCAGTGGGCTAGAGAAATGTGAAAGTTACAAGAGAGAGATGTGCCCTAGGGGAATAAGACAAGTGGAATTTTCTCTAGGGCATTGTAACAAGGTGCAAGGAGATGAAATACGCTCGCATGGAACAGATGAAATTTGTCTAAGGCATGGAGAATTTGAAGATGAAGTGAAACTCAAACATCAAATGTGCCCTCAAGGTGGAGAAATTTCCAAGGCACAAGCTCCAAACACAAGGTGGTAGATGCGCCCTTGAAGAAGACCTTATGAAATGAACACACAAGTCTCTAAATATGCCATGATGAAAAGTTATGCTAGAGAAAAATGATGAACTCTATCGGATCCAGAGATCAATCAAACCTTGGAAATCAGAACATGGAAATTAGGTAAGTGAAGTGAATTATATTATAAGTGTTCTAATGCTCTTCTATTTGTTTGTTTTGCAGGATGAACACCGGGACAAAAGCATGATGACTTGGGGTGAGGGAGCGAGTACTCCGAGACAACATTACAACCTTAGAAGGATAAAAAATTACATGTTCGAAACTCCTCCATGATGTCTCATTTGCGCCCAAACCATGAAGGGAGATGTTGGAAGAAACAACTAAGTGTTGGAACTTCTCCACAAGGACCTAATATGCACCTAACTCAGGCAAGGCAAGTAGCAAGGAAGAAAGGGTCAAGTCCAAGACAAGAAAATCCTTCAAGATCAGGATGGAGGAAATGATGAAGGCCTAAGCATTAAAGATCATCCTCAAGCACTAAAACGTCCTCAAGGCTAAGGAGGAGAAATGAGCAAAACCTTCAATGTTAAAGAGTGACAGTAGGATGGATTGAAGAATGAAGGGCTGCTCAACTCTGGCCTCTACCTCATAAACTTCTTTTATGCCTTCATGTTGACGAGGCTCATCAACCTCTATAGGCTCGATATCTCCCGAGCATTGGGCCTCCTGATCCGAAGTAGCATCATCTTCAAGAGCCGTCTCAATCTCATGTGGAAATTGAGTATCAGTGGTCGTTCCTTCCTCTGTCCCCTGCTGATTTTCCTCTCTAGGCATATTGATGTTTTGGCCAATTGATTCTCTACAAGGTGGTTGACTTGCTTCTCGCAATACCTACTCTGCATTCAATCTTTCTCTTTGATCGGCAAACAGTGAAACTTCCTGCATACTCGAAGAATGTGCCTGTGATGGCGTATGTGTGGACTCTTCAATTCTTTGAGGCTCTGGCTGGACTGGTTCCTTCCCTCGTGGCTCTGAAGCTTGAGCAACCTGCCTTCTTTGCCTAGCAGCCGATGATCGGTGATCTCCCATCAAATTCTAAGTAAGGGGAATTGATCTGCCCTTAAGTCAACTCACATGCCTCTCCACCCAACTCCGTGTGAATGTCAAGACTGGGATGCAAAGTGTATCCAAGTTTGTAATCTCTGGCTCTGACCAATCTGGGAGTGGGAGTGGCGTATCCTTCACTGTCTCATAATCAGCCTGTCTCATGTTTATATCCTCCTCAATCTGGTTTGGCACTGGGACAATCTTGCATTCCTTAATCATCACCAATGGTATCTGCGAAACATCCTCTTCCTAACTTCAGCCTCATCCACTGCACTCGCCCAAAAGTCTTCAATTTGTGCCTTATGGCTGAACTCTCAGACAGTATCCATCTGATATTCCTATGGGGATCATAGTGTTGTCTGTTGGTATGGTAAGAGAGGTGGAAGAACTGGAGCTCATTCTCTGCTTCCCTAGCTGCCTGCAGTGATGGACAAATTTCATCTGAATTCCTCATGGTGATAGGGAATCCAAGTCCACCCTTCTTCTTCTTTTGAATCTTATCATAGACAATGAGTTGCCTAGATATTTCCAACATCACAATCCTGTTCATGGGATATCGAGGCAATCTGTATGGGTAAGAGGAAAACCCTTGCAGCTTAATGTAAGTAAACTTCGAAAATTGGATGAACCAACATCCGAACTTTTCAATCAACTCTTGTGCCTCTTTAGATATTTTGTGATGAGTCCTTTGCTGCAAGGTCCTCGTTATATGTATTGTGAAGGCATCATTGACCCTCTTGTAATTAGAGGTGCTTGTCAAATGTAACTGCAGACAAGCTTCATGAATTTTAAACTGCTGAGAGCCACACCCAATCAGCTCTTTGTATGATATCCCTCTATATTTTGTCATCCGGGCCAGCATGTAGACAATATAAGAGCTCATGTAAAATGTTTTCGTTCTCTTTAGACTTTTGAGCTGCTCGTGCAGATTATCATTGATCATCAACGCCCAGTCCACGTGCTCTTTGCCTTCCAGCACAAGGTTGATATAGTAGAACATCCAAGGTTCAAAGATGAACGCTTGGGGGCACCCTCCAACTCTGCTCAGCATCATGATTAAATCACAAAATTCCTGCCTCAAATCTTCTAAAATTATCTGCTTCAACAGCTTTGTGTGAGTTGGCTTAGGCTTGTTCATCCACCTGGAGTTTATCAAGTCAGCACATTGATCAAATGTGGATGAATACATTCTTTCAGCCCTCTCCCTCGTTTTGTAAATCATCTTTTCATGAGTTGGGATTCCAAATGCCTCTCCAATTGCTTCAGGCGTAAGATTGGCCAACAACTTGCCATCCGGTGAAATGATAGTCCTCTGCTCCATGTTGTAGCAATTGGCACATTCCATAATCAACTATGGGCACCAGATTGCTGGTGGAAAACCAGTAGCTGCATAAAGTCCACTTCTGACAATTTTGTGCGAAGTGACTGATGGATGATGGCCTCCAATTCCCATCATTCGTATTCTGAAAGTCTCCAAGTTGAATGAGCCAAGATTTGTGTCACTTAACTTGCCCAGTTTCAAAGAAAACTTTGACTCTGGCAGGAAGGATTTGCTCAACTTTTTTATTACAGCCTACCTTGATGTGCTTGCTTTGCTGGACTCAACATGATTTCTTCTTCCTGCAGCTCTTCTGCTTGTTTCCGCCAGTTTGCAAAAATGAAAGGCAGTCATTAGGAAAGAAGATTTTAGAAAACAATAACATTTCGAGGGTGCCAGCTGATTTTCAAAATAAAAGGCTACAACACTTTGAAATTTCCAACTTCAAACCTCAACGCCTTTCTCACTTCAACACTTAGAAGTTTCAACTTGCAGCAACACCATGCCCAACACTTAGAAAGATTTGCTCGTAGCAACTTAGAAATTTCTCCTCTTCTCAAATTCACACTTCCAACACTTGAGAAGTTTCTCTGAAATTCGCACTTTCAGCCTTTGAGAATATTTTGCATTCAACAACTCAAACTCCTCTTCTCAAATTCGTACTTTTAGCCTCTGAGTCCTCTTCTCAAATTCGTACTTTCAGCCTTTGAGAATATTTTGCATTCGGCAACTGGTGAGGAATATGAAAAGAATTTAAATTCTTATAGCTAGGTCGAATTCTGGAAGAGACTAATTTTAGCAAACTTTTGAATTTTCATTTTCCCTCCTCTGCCAGTCGCAACACTAGTCATTCGAAGCATCGAAATATTTGACTTCTAGAACTTTGAAAATCCATCACCCCTGCACAGGCTTGCTTCATCTTGCATTTTAAAAAAATATTAAATCAAGTGTTCTTCATGAACAATTTCACTTCAACTGGCTAAGGAATTTAATTTCATGTCTGCTCTGGCAAAATTACTCCAATCATCCAACTCAATTCGTAAGCCGGAGCATTTTGTAAAAACATTTCTCTTGTTTGCCTTTTTTTATTTCACCTAGGAAATTCTTTAAAACAGGCGTTGAGCAAAATCTTTGTCAAAACAATGCGAGCAAGGTGTGGAACAAGTTTAAATCATCTCCCAGTAGGAAACGTCCAATACCCAAAAGAAATTTCTCTTCAGAACTCATCGTTTTCATGTGTATCCGGATGAAGGGGTAAGTTTAATTTTTATTATTTTGAGAAAAATAATAAATTTTGCTAAGCTTTATTGCATCTTGTTTTTGGGTGTACTTCTTACTTGTAGCTTTCATTTTTCTTGCCTTGGCATTTTTCTTGCCTTCCTGAGGAATTTCCTTTTTGTTCCTAGGTGCGCCTCACCTTGCTTTTAGAAATTTTAACATCATCATCTTCTTTAGGCTTATTTACTAATTTCACTTTGCAATGCCTTAGAGAATTTTTTAAATTTAATTATTTTACACATAAGGGGCGCATTTTCATGTATCAACTTCCATTTTCACCCCCTTTGCCTTTCCACGCCCTGAAAACTTGTCTTACACATAGCAATTTTCTCCTTTAAGTCCCAACTCCTTCTAGGCGCATCTGACATGGTGGGGAGGAAATTTTGTTCAACCTTAGGCGCGTTTCACTAGGCTTCTTGCCTTGGGCGCATTTGAGGGTATGAGGAGAAAATCTCCCATGCTTAGAAACTTTTTACCCACGCCTTTCTTGTAGCCACCTTGGGCGCATTTCACTAGTGGTGAAGGAACTTGGCGGTGCATTTAGCATGTGATGAGGGAAATTCCCACGCCTTATACCTTCTCAACCTTGTGGGCGCATTTCATGTGTGCTAGGGGAACTTTTGAGCGCATTTCATTGGTGCTAGGGGAACCTTTGAGCGCATTTCACCCTATGAGGGGGAATTTCAATACTTGAGGGTGCATTTCCCCTAGTCAATTTCCATTTTCAACCTTGGGCGCATATGGCACATGCTACTTCCATATGAGGGTGCATTTGGGGGTGTGTGAGGGAAATCTCGCGCCTTAGAATAATTTTTTGCCATGCCACCACCTCAACCTTTCTCATGGGCGCATTTAGAGGGGTGTGAAGGAAACTTCCTTTTGCCTTGGGTGTATATGGGGTAGTGTGAAGGAATTTTCAACACTTCGCGAATTTCAAGGCCTTCTCCATTGACTTGTAAGTTGGGTGCATCTGGAGGTATGAGGGGAAATTTCCAATACTTAGCAAATTTCATCAAGCATCTTCCCCTCTTGCGTGTATTTCTAATATCCTCCTTCTAGTTTGCACTTAGAAATTTTCAACACCCTTCAGCTATCTCTTGCCACTCTATTTTTAGTAAATTTGGAGAAGTGTGCCTTTCCATGTGTGCTTTCACCCGTTCTGAAACTGGAGCTGGCGTGATTAGGCCTCCTGTGACCTTGCTACCTTGTTTATACCTGTTGTCCACGCTGGTATGCTATTTTTAGCCATCCTGCTATTTTTAGCAAACCCTAAAATTGACCGACCTCCGCAGCTTCGTTTGACCTGAAATTTGTTCCACATGATCTTGATGCTTTACGTGACCTGTTCACACTTGCCTCTG